>JALPQI010004278.1:0-92498 GCA_025490895.1 Thaumatotibia leucotreta
CTACTACCCGTCTACTAAAAAAATAAGAGCTAGTAGATAATTGTAGCTGAGTTTACAGGGCGTGACAAGAGATACATAAATTGTCAATGGGTATAGGGCAAAAAAACATTTATGACTTATATTTTATTTGCTATATATCTGTTATTTATGATAATAATATGTTTAGTTATATATAGGGTTCTCGGTGGTGCCCGGGTTTCGTGTACCCGTTTCTTTGCCACCGGGAAACGGGTTTCTTACCCGTTTGAAACTTTTAATTAGGAACCGTGTAATGAAGACACGGGTACCCGCCACGGTCTTTTAAACCGCATTTAACAGGCAAAAAAGAAAATTTCTAGCTGCTTGATTCGTAAAAAAATGCAGACACAAGCTTGGAAACGTTTCTAACTGGATCCGCAGACCCATACTTGGAAACGTTTCTTGGTGTTTCGTGTCGTTCGGGTTCTTAGTACCGCCGGTGTTAAGGACACCAGTACACGTGTCCGCGGGTAACACGGGTACCGGCAGCCTTAGTTATATACTGGTTTTGAAAATCAATCCGTTGGTTCGGTATAAAGAAAACAAGGTGGGAAGTAAGTTAGGTCTGGTGCCTATCATAACCTTTCAATGCGACTCACCTTTAGGTTCTGCTTGTTAGTTTTTGACACTTATTCTATGGATCTGATTCATCAGTATTCAGCTTAGGTCCTACACTGAATCGCATTAGTAGAACGTGGTAGCCCCCATGTCCTCTACTTTCAGAATAAGAGCTATAAGAAATATGAGCCTACTCTAAAAATTGTTCAACTGAGTAATTAGATTTTCGAGAAACAAATAGATGAATAGCCTCACGAAATAATTGATCACACACAGAACAGACTTCGCTGTCATGGCATTTATCTAATGGGTAAACCCATGTTGTATATTTTTTTCAGATGAAACTTTCACCACCATGATCCCAGCTTGGCCTAGCATGGAGGACCGAAGCCTGGCTGCCACGATCAGCCGTTTCGTCCACTATTGTGCTTGGTACGTTTTATACACTAATACAATGTGCCCATGAGGAAACGGAATAATTTTAACAGCGTTTCTGACCACATTTGAAGTTAAAAATGTCGTATGAAGTTTGGCGGATACCGTCTATTTCAAGAGAACATGCAATTAAAAAAAAACAGTTTTGGACCGTTACCAATTAGATAACAATTTTGTGACTGTGTTGTTTTAGTCTTGGCACACTTAATTTGACAGACATCAAATGGCCATAAAAGTCTTGAATTACCTGGTAATGTAAAAAAAAAGTTAAAGTGTATTTTTTTCGACAGTTTTATTAATACCAAATTTCAAAAACCAAAAAAAGTTAAGATTTGACCAAAATTCATACAACATGTTTTGCTTCTTTTAGCCTCAGGAATATGCTGTTAAAATTTTTCCCTTTCCCAGGGGCACATTGTATATAGATGGTAACTGACAATCTGTAGGTAAACCTTATAACAGACGTTAAGGCTGCGTTTCCACCAGAGATGTTCGAGGATGTTTCCATACAAATGACATCTATTAATGTCTCGAGCGAGGTGTCATTTGTATGGAAACACATCCTCGCACATCTCTGGTAAAAACGCAGCATAATAATTAGTTTTTAACAATATTATCACCCAAGAAACGAACAAAAGATAATCAGTAAGTAATCTGACAGATATATTTATAAATTGATCGCTGCCTATTCACACTGTCGGCGAGAAAATTTTCTAAGAGAATTCACTAGTGAATCGCTAATGGTTACTCGTTCACCGCAGTTGGGACGGTGGGGTGGGACCGCCGGTGCCTTAGGCCCTGACTAGACGTTTCAGAGAAGCCACCCTCAAACATTCGCGAATAAAACATTCGAACGTCGTCGGCGGCGGACACGCGTCGGTCGCCGGCCGCCGGCCAGAAAAACCAGGGCCTTAGCAAATCTTTTATAATTTTCATAACATTACTTTTAACCTTAGGTATATCTTCATAATGCGGGTCGGCTCTGTTTACTTCATCATCTTAGCCATAGACATCAGCCTCCAACACCAATACTCTATGTTGTATAAGTACTTCACCAGCCTGAATCACATCTTTAACGGAGAACGCAGCCACGACCAAAAAGAAAAAGAAAAAGAATATGAGGATGGATTTAAGTTTGGGATTAAGATGCATAACTTGACTCTGTGGTAAGTTTAAAGTCTCGCCTTGTAGTTTAAAGTTCCTGGCTCATTATAAAATCCAGACCACAGAAAATCCCCTAGGAGCTGATCTGTGTTCCAGACACAGTTGTAATTTAATGAATTCATTTGATTTTTTTTGTATTAAATTTATTTAATAGATCTTATTTGCCTACAAAAGTGGGTATACCTTGAAAGATAAGATGTTAATGTACAAGTACAATACATTTACTTAGTTAAGAATTACTTTCAGGTCTTTCCTTTCTTTCATACGTATTGAACTGACAGATGGCAGAGTCTTCTTATTCAGCTAGTACCATGCTAGTACTCAACCCTGATTTATTAACATTTATGGCTAAAGACCCATTTATGAGCCTACATTACTTACTTCTTAAGAAACTATTAGCATTTTTTTTTATATATTATACTCTTCTGCTGCTGGTTCTTCTCAGGACAGTGGTGTAGGGCTAGAACCGGTTGTAGATTTTTTTTCTTGTTACTGTGTCAGACAATTCGAAAATGCTTATTAATAAGCTTACTTGAATAGATAATAGTTTGATTTTGACTTTGACTTTAAAAAATATGTTGCAGGTGCATCGAACAAACGAAGGAAACATGTAGCGTGTGTTTCAGCGCACAAGTCATCACCAATTTATTGACACTAATAATGCTCATGATCCAGTGGATAGTTAGTATCTCCACACGACTATTTATAAAATATTGCAAATATTAAGTACCAATTCAACCAGCATAAATAGGATTAACATTTTAATCACCGAAGATAATATATACCTGAAACCAGGAATTTGATGCCGATATTTTTTCCATATAAAAAAACGATTCCTTTTTCGTTCTTGGGTACTTAAATAGTTTTTTAGTTAATGGAGTACCTAATTTAAAATACGATCATTTAAATGACATAAAATAATGAGTATGACATAAAGAGTATAAAACATTTGAAAAATTCATCTATTTCAAGGTTTTTCTGAAAAACCGGTTCTGATCCCCTGCCTTACACATAATAATATTAGTGTCTGTTCAGACAAGTGAAAAAACTGGACATATATTTATTGCGTACGTTATTGCCAGACACCTTCACTTTCCGCACATATTCTATTTATGAAGGACAAGAAAATTACTTGACGAGCGTTCACTTCATGAGCAAAAACCGAAACTTCATGTGAACTTTAAATTTTCGCTCTAAATATTGACAACATTATTTTTTAATTACAGAACATGCAGAAAACATTTGGGAACTGCATTAACGTGTTTTTGTTTACTTGTGTCACTCTCACCGGCACGGGATTGTTCATGTGGAACGCAGGAGACGTGTCATTTGAGGTGATATTTTCGATTCAAAAACAATCCAATTTAACCAACTCATTGCTAACTTCTTCGATAGAAACTAAACGCCCGTTAATAACGCCGCGGCAGTTCATGGTAAAGTCTATTCATCCTTAGTTGTCTTATCTAGTAAACAAGTTTCTAACCTAAAAGTACACGTTTTCTGTTGTAAACTGCCATATTTGCCTATACCAAAATACCTGAGACCGTATTTGTGCAGTCCGTCCGTAGTGATTAGTAAATTGCTTAATTTTTAATCACTGTTTCCTTGATTAAAAATTAAGCAATTTACTAATCACTACTCATTATCAGTTTACAACAAAAAACGTGTACTTTTAGGTTAGAAAATTGTTTACTAGATAAGACAACTTAGGATGAATGCACTATACGGCTAAGCACGTTGCACAGATTAGATTAGATTAGATTATTTTATTTCATGATAAAAGATTACATAATAAATTTGCATGCATGTCAAAATTATACGAATTGTTATCATGATCGTCAAAACAAATAATAAAAAATAGAATTATAATATACCTAACAATCAACAAAGATTTAAATACACTGTTAAAAACCAAATAATTAATAGCAGTTCTATCCCCCGTTAGGGTTCGTCACCTTAAATTACAATTCTCATTACACAATTTATACATACGAACGATATTCAAATTCGAAACACGTCGCGACGCGACACGTCGAAACGCACGAGTTCACATTTTTCTATTACACAGGCGGCTAAGCTGCACACGGGAATGTTCCACTCCGGCTGGCACAACTGCCGGGGCGAGATGTCCCTGCGGATTCGCAAAATGCTCACCATAGCCATACGACGGGCGCAGGTACCAAAGATCACGTTGTATGGATGTCAGTTCAATCTAACGTTTCATCAGCTATGCTATTCTCTTATTCACACATTCGACGCCGCGTTCGTCAACGAGCTCGACGTCGAGACAGCCTTGTCTAAAATCCTAGCTGTTTTATTTGGCATTAGGCATCGAGGCTGTGAGCGAGTTCGTCGCTGTTTTTCGTTAAATACCAAGTTCGTACATTAAACGTCAAACTCTCGACGCAGTGTAGTTCCAGCTCACGCCGCATTCGTCGCCGAGCACTAGTGTCGTTTAAAGTATATTTAATGAATACCATTTTTAGGCTCGACGCCGCCGCAGCGCTGACACAGCGCTGACAGCAAGGCGGTTTCCTTAGTGAATAACACTGCTGGCCTAGCCTAGCCATTCTACAATCGTATAGAAATAGAAATAACTTTATCCGTAACATACACATACACAAAAATCACAACATACAGTAACGAAAAATAATTTTATAAATAAAAGCGTGTATGCTACGACATGGCCTCATCTCAGCATATTGTTAGCGAGTGCCAGCGCTGGTCTTCCGATGAGGCTATACATTAAGCGATACCTAAGTCACGTGATCATAATAATGTTTGGAAATGATCACATGACTTTTCGTTATAATCTGTCATTCTCGTACATTTACTACATATCGTATACGATTGCAGAATAGCAACTTGGCTAGGGCAACTGACAAAGCAATATTAGGTACACAACGGATGCAATTTTTTTTGAATACCGACATAAATTACATAGTACAAAATAAAGTCACTTTTTCTGTCCCTATGTACGCTTAAATCTTTAAAACTACGCAACGGATTCTGATGAGATTTTTTAAATAGGTAGAGTAATTCAAGAGGAAGGTTTTTATGTAGGTATAGTACCCGTGCGAAGCCGGGGCGGGTTGCTATAATGTTATATGAAGCTATATCATCCACCTTCGATGCTATACAACGACGTGAAGGACGTGATACCGATAGTCACGTGGGATAAACGTAGGCAGCGGGTGCGCAGCAGTGGGTTACAGAACACAGTCCCATACATTTCAGTCCGAAATACGAATTGTCGAATGCGTAACCAATCGTTGCCAGTAGCTAACGCGTAGCAACGTATCATAGTTACCTCTGTGTCACTTTGTGTGACAAAGACAATTGCGTTTTGTTGACTTAACTAATACCTGAGAAAATACAGTTATGAGGAATGGATAAAAGGTTTCAACAAAAACTTTAAATATTGCTAATCGATTTAGCATGTTACAGTGTTGATTAGTTTGTCGAAGCGTGCACTACATCGAAGTAACCTCAATTACTAACATAGACATTTGATTCTAATTACTCATAATTAGGACTAATTGCGCTTATTGCAAATGAATAATATCTAAATAATTAAATGTTATAACATTTATAACATTACCTCATAAAAATGCTGTTGAACTACTTAAGTAGGTAGTTACATAATTATGAAAGGTGTAACTTTATAAGGCTGTAAGTTTTTCAAGTCATATTATAGGTACAGTCAAGTGATAAAATAAGTATCGAAAGAATCCGCTCCTAAATATGTTACGACATTCTTATTACACAAAATTAGAGTGCACTGAGACATGTTTCTGAACATTTTTGTATACACCTTATTTTGTCTTTGACTGTACCTTGGTACTTGAAAAACACTGGATTTTATTAATAAATATCTTACATCCTGTATCTTGTTCAAGACTGAGCGTTAGTTTTTTTTTTACTGGCATCTCGAATAGCTACAGCACCCTACACACATATCATCAGCCAATCTCAGTCCACTGCTGGACGTAGGCCTCTCCTACTATCTACGCGTATAGACGCAATAGGAGGTAAATGCCCATAATCACCACGCTGGGCAAGCGGATCGGCGATCGCAGTAATGTGTCCACTATGTCATCTTAGCGTCATCGCTGCTGCCAGTCATCAATCAAATCAAAGAATGGTCAACACTTCAACCTCCGAGTTGGGGAGGTGACAAATGTATTCTTACTGCCGTCACAGCACCCTAGGCTTTCTCCATTCGTCCAATAATACTTACTTGTTATACTTGCACGTACATAATTTTCCTTTTCAGGATCGTGTGGTGATTAAAGGTTTCGGAATTATGGAGTTGTCCTACGAGACGCATCTTGCGGTAAATATTGTTCCTTCATTTTTAAATATCCAAAACGATTATCGGAAACTAACATTTTCTATTTGCTTTCAGATAGCGAAATTTGCTTATTCTGTATTTTCCATACTTCGCTAAGTCCGAACTCAAGTGGTCTTATAAATATCCGTCGAACAAGGCTTACACTCATCTCTACTATTCTACAGTCAATTTAACAAAATACAAAATAAAATATGCCTATTTTTAGGTAGTTAACTTGATATAATTAGAAACGTATACAGTTTGTAAATCTAATACGGGCGATTAATTAAACCAGGCATGGGATTCATTAGTGTGATCATGGATTGCAAGGTTTTTTCAAAATTACTCTTCATTATGACCCCACAGAATTTTTTTAAGATTATCGGAGCAGCAATGTAGGTACGAACATTTGTTACTGTTAATATGTCAGTTATGTCATCTGCTTTTGAAATTAGCTGTCATCGAGTGTTTAACTCACGTATGTTGCTCTACATTGCGCGGCGAATTTTTTTGTATGGAAAATTTTGTTGCTCTTATTTTAATTAAAAGTTATTTCAATGTACTTACTATGTCGTAAACTAACACCCGTTAAGAGCTTCGCCAGTATTAGACTTACACCCTGTATATTAGGTACTGTTCACAACTTATATTTCACTTATTATGGCACAAAAACACGATAGTTGTGTAAAAATAGATAATTCCACTTTGTATTTGGCTCTTATCTGCAATAAATATAAAAATAATTGTTTTAATTTCACCACTGTTAGGTGGCATAATAGTGGTCACTGGTCATAATCACGTTTAATTGCTATTGGCTGGTTGATACTAAAGTTAACTTATCTGCAATGATATAACAAATTTTTCATCACACTTGCTGTCTAAGCGCGCCATTGCTTGCGCGCGTAGCGGGAGTAATAGAAAAGTGAAATTCCCTAGGGAGTAATAGAAATTTCAGTACGTCATTTAATAATATTAACACTCTCGTTAGTACTTCCGTACTTACCTCCCTTGATGCACAATGTACTAAATGATAATCATACTTATCGAGACGAGGTATTAGTTATTCAGTCGAACCTCGATTATCCAACCTTTTAATTGCGGTCGGACTAGGTCAATCCCGGTATGCAAATGTATGCACTCACGGGATTTTATAATGTCAAATCCCGGTATTGTATAAAAATGAATCCCGGAATTACATGATCCTAGGTCAAACCAATCGTAGAAACGAAACACTATCAGAAAACTTTTTTTTTATTGTTATGAAAACCACGTAGACTCCTAGCTGGTTTTGACGATCATGCGCTCGAAGATGCCTGTCTTCGTGGCAAAACTTGATGAAATTTTATTCAGTGGGCATGTAAGCCTACACCAATTACGAAGTATTAATTTATGGCCCCAATAGCCGTACTACGAATTGGTAAGTTGGGACATCTTGCACAAACGGTAACGGTTTCGTTAGCTTTTACTCGATACCTGAAGCAGTTTATTAAGCTCGCACGGATGTATTGCAGAGAGCGTGATTGGTTGTTTTACGTATCGAGTAAACGCTAACGTAACCGTTACTTGCCAGAACATGGTAGGTACGCCTATGGCGACTACTTCACAAACACAGTAAACGTCAAGGTCAACCTTTATACATATACGCTGCACCTACATACACTGATTCTCGAACTTACGTAACTTGATTGTTGACTACCCAGTGCAGTGCTTCACCATTTTGACCGCTGTGCTACCAATTTCACAAGAAAAAAAAAGAAATAGACGGATACGTGACTTTCCGGTCTCAATTTTATGCATTTGTTTTATTTCTACATACACATGATACACACTAATGAAATACTTGTTGATAATTATAAGCAATTTTGAATTAGAAATTAAATTTGAATTTGCATGACGCGTCTTGAAACTGCTCATATGAATTTTGCATCTAAGTATTAAATTAATTAATACAATACTGAAAATATGGAGTACGATGTCTTCACAATCTGAAAAAAAAATCATAGTAACGCCTTTCAGAATATTACAGTGCATAATTGAAAGTACTGAGTACATAATTGAAATTTCTTACCGACAAATACGAATTATAAGAGAGGCCTATGACTGCACAGCTCTTGATGACGACTGGCTTCTAAAAAAAAAGACTTTTTAATTTGGTATAAAACCTTATTTATCTGCAACGTTTCGTCTTGTGACGTTCGAAATTTAATGTAGAATGTGTACCTCGGGTGAAAGCTCCCATTTCGTCCTCGAACTTTTGGTGACCTTTCTGATTTCGAGCACCAAAATATTTCGGATATAATGGGTAGCTTTCTACCCTTGTGTGACAATTATATATGGTTGTTCTTTGGGTAAAAAGGTATATTTAATGTATATTTTTAGTTTTCCTAATAAGAGTATTAGTTTTATCTTCATTTTAATTTTAGTTTCATTTATTCGTGGTTGTAAAATTATTTTCAATAGTTAGATGATATTTATATTACCTGGCTTTGGGCTAAAGCAATAAGCATCAGCCGTCGGATTCTATAAGAAGACACGCTCGTACAGTTCTGCCATCCTGATAAAAAGATGGCTGTCGGTAAATGAGCTGCCTGAAAACATACAAAAATCATCAAATGTGTGTAACATATTCATAAACTTGGATAAGATTGTCGATAAAATGATGAATTTTCACTACGCGTTCTGGTTCTACGCGTTCAACTATAGTCGTAAGTAGGCAGTTGACTTTGTTGAATAATGTAAATAAAAGTTTTGTATACAGTACACATATACAAAACTTGAATTATTTACATTACTAATTATTTTGCTGTACACGTCAACTAACAGACCCGAAGTTGATCTAGCGGAAGACCTCAGAGCTAGACTGACCCGACACTATACAGAAGACATCCCGGACATCAGCCTGTGCGAGATTAGAATGGCTCTTGAACAGCTCAAAAATAACAAGGCGCCTGGGGAGGACGGAATTACAGCTGAGCTTCTGAAGGCGGGTGGTAAACCGATCCTTACGGCTCTTCAGAAGTTGTTCAATTCCGTCTTAATGGAAGGGAGAACGCCAAAGGCATGGAACAGAGGTGTGGTGGTACTGTTCTTCAAAAAAGATGACAACGCTTTATTGAAGAACTACCGACCCATCTCACTTCTGAGCCATGTATATAAGCTGTTTTCAAGAGTCATTACGAATTGTCTTGCACGCAGGCTTGATGACTTCCAGCCTCCCGAACAAGCCGGTTTCTGAAGAGGCTTTAGTACCGTAGACCACATCCATACGCTTCGCCAGGTTATACAGAAGACCGAAGAATATAACCTGCCCCTCTGTTTAGCGTTTGTGGACTACGAGAAAGCCTTCGATTCGATCGAAACATGGGCAGTACTACAGTCTCTCCAACGGTGCCAAGTCGACTACCGCTATATCGAGGTGTTGAAGTGTTTATACGAGAGCGCCACAATGTCAGTCCGACTCCAAGACCAGAGCTCGAAGCCTATTCTGCTGCAGCGGGGAGTTAGACAAGGAGATGTCATCTCCCCTAAGCTGTTTACCGCTGCACTGGAGGATGTCTTTAAGACTCTGGACTGGAGAAGGCTGGGTATCAACATAAACAGCGAGTGCCTCACTCACCTTCGATTCGCTGACGATATAGTAGTCTTGGCTGAGACCTTGGAGGACTTAAGTACTATGCTCGTTGACCTCAGTAAAGCCTCCGAGCGAGTTGGTCTTAGGATGAACATGGATAAGACGAAAATCATGTCGAATTTCCATGTAGCACCAACTCCCGTAATAATCGGAGACTTTACACTCGAAGTTGTAGACGAATATATATACCTAGGGCAAACTATTCAGTTAGGTAGGTCCAACTTCGAGAAAGAGGTCAATCGTCGAATCCGACTCGGTTGGGCAGCGTTCGGGAAGCTACGACACATATTTTCGTCCAATATTCCGCAGTGTTTGAAGACGAAAGTCTTTAATCAGTGTGTGTTGCCAGTGATGACATACGGTACTGAAACGTGGCCGCTTACAATGGGTCTCATAAGAAGGCTCAAAGTCACCCAAAGGGCAATGGAGAGGGCTATGCTAGGAGTCTCTCTGCGTGATCGGATTAAAAATGAGACCATCCGCAGCAGAACCAAAGTAACCGAAATAGCTCTCCGAATCGCTAAACTGAAGTGGCAGTGGGCGGGGCACATTGCACGTAGAACCGATGGCCGTTGGGGCGGGAAGGTTCTTGAGTGGCGGCCACGTACCGGAAGGCTTAGCGTGGGTAGGCCCCCCACAAGATGGACCGATGACCTGGTGAAGGTCGCAGGAGTCCGCTGGATGCGGGTGGCGCAGGGCCGGTCATTGTGGCAATCTTTGGGGGAGGCCTATTTTCAGCAGTGGACGTCTTTCGGCTGATATGATGATGATGATGATGAATTATTTTACTGTTATTGATGCCCTGAATAAACAAAATAAAAATCTAATTACGACGATATAAGCGCATAATATTCCAGGATTAATAGTGCCTTAGGAGAAGGTTGGAATATGTTTTACTAAGAGATTCGCATTTTTTCTTTATTCGTTGCTTGTACGCGTAAGTATTTCTTGAATAGTTAATTTCCGTTGTAGAATATAATATTTTATATTCTGTTGTGAGTTGTAAATTTTTACATACATATAACTAAACCTCACTTGTACAAGCCAGGATTTGAACCCACGACCTCCGGATTGAAACTCAAACATCTAAACCACTGAGCCACCACCGCTTTTACCGGCTTTTCTTATAACTCATCCGGAATCAGGATATTCGACAGAGAACCAAGGTCACCGACATAGCAACGAGGGAAAGCAAACTGAAGTGGCAGTGGGCGGGACATGTTTGTCGAAGAGCCGATGGCCGATGGAGCAGACGAGTCTTGGAGTGGAGACCGCGAACGACTCGCCGGTGGGCCGCCCTCCCGCCAGATGGACCGATGATCTAAAGAAAGTGGCGGGAAGTGGTTGGATGCGGAGAGCTGAGGACCGAGTGTGGTGGCCTGAATCGGGGAAGGCCTATGTCCAACAGTGGACGACTATGGGCTGATGATGATGATGATGATGATAACTAATTAAATTAACTGCCTGTCATATTTACTTAGGTACTTAAAATGATTAATCTTAAACCTATGATGTCACCAATCAACACACATTACGGACACACATTACGAATATGTTCTTTCCCCGCTTCTTTTACTGTTGGCTGCAAAAGTACATTCCCATTTTTGGATGAATTCATTCATAAATTGGGTACACAGTTCTACAGCCAACAATACGTGAGGATAGCGAATGTTAACTATAAGGATGAGCGATATTCATTATTATAATATTTATAAGTGTTTACTGATACCTCTACGGTGATGTCTCCTGCATTCCACATGAGCACTCCGGTGCTGAACAGCATACTCACCGCAGTAGCGGCTATTGGCAACACGTGACTCATGGCACGATCGGCAGTCTACAATAATAGTTAAAATCCACTTGATATGTTTCAAATGCTTAGAACCTTTGTTTCTAGAATTCTACATACAGTAAGTACGGCTGAATTCAATGTAACCTGAAATTTCTACGTCATATTACTCTTACTCATAAAATTAAAATATAATAAAACATACAGAAACAATACCTACAAATTATAAACACATTATAAAAAACCTAACTTAGGGTGCCGCCGGCAACGGTGCGGACCCAAGCTGCCGGTGGTTAAGGTCGCAGAGAGAGGAACCGACGGATTATCCGCGCCGTGTCTAGGACTACCACTTTCTGGATCTGACCCTTGATCCATCCATCTAGCTAGAGTCTCTTAAGGTGTTGGTCGACACTCTTCGCTATTAAACCGTTCGCGTAAAAACTAACGGGACTATGATCATCGAGTTTATACTAATCATATTTATACTTTTTCTATCATGCTAATAGATGATCTCCGTTGTCCATCTGCAGTCATTTTTTAATTTGAAATGCGCTTATTCATGGCCACAAACTGGCCAAGGGCAGAGACGTGGCCTACTATGGAGTGAGTTTTCCCAGTTGCCCAAGTAAATGTTATCTTTTTAATTTATTTTATACAATTGATACTCGTTGATGAAATATGGATTTGAAAATGCCAGTTCTAGTAAAAGTAAAGCTTGTAAACGGTACCTTCAACTGCGACATTAGCAAAACGAGCACAGTAATGTTGACTATGATGTGTCCACTGAACACGTTACCGCAAGTCCTTTGTACTTGTTGTGCGCACCTGAAAATATTACCACCACTAACATTTAGCAAAAAAGTAATAGATGTAAAAATATTGTTTTAATGATTTAGGACAATGGTTAAGTGGTAACACATGGATTTGGATGGATTATCGGCGACTATTGAGAGGTAAGTCTCGGATGTTACTTGTTGAAAACAATAGATATACTCCCTATTTTATCATCCGCGTAACAAAATGGTTTTGCACACACGTTCGTTACTGTTTGATATTTATTCAACATTATTTATATGAATTGATTTTACTGCTGTTAAAATAAAAGTAAACATTGACAAGAATAGCAGATAAGCATGGGAATACTACAAGATACCGAATTTGATCCCACCTTGTACGAGTATTATGTAACCGCGATTAGAATGGCATTCGAAAGTATTGTTGACACAACAGTGTACAAGTCAATCTAGGATATATTTATAGTTATATCCATATAATCGGTTTAAGTAGAGACCAGACAATCGCTCACTGCATCTATAAACAACTCTTCTCTTGGTAAATGTTTTGTCAACAGTAATAATACACTAACTCGATTGCTGCGAGAGATTATTTTTACATAACTGCCTATACCATCCATAACCATAGACTTACCAAATTGTAGTAGCATGCAATCTAATACCAAGTTTGAGAGACCGTTCAAATTTCTCTTCCTTCGCACTCTGACAAATCTTCTCCTCAAAGATCCCCTCCAGACTTTTAAAGTACATCTGCAGGTTTGTGTACTGATGACTGAGAGCGATGGTGACTGTAAGGACGACGAGGTAGGCTGTGGTGACGCGGAGCATCCACAACCACCAGAGGACATAGATCCCGACGCGACCGACTCCTGCTAGAGCCGTTAGGTCGTGGACCTCGGGCCAAACTGTTATGATAGTGACGAATGTTTCATCTGTAATGATTGGGCTATTTGAATGTTTTAAAATACCCATTTAACTGATACAAAGATTATCGAGGAGAACAAAGCTATAATATTGTACGTAACAATGGTCTTAAATGGATTCGGGCGATGTTATAAAACTTCTAACGTGCAAGTGTTTCCTACGTTAAGAAAATTCATATATGTCTGGTGATCCAAGGGCTGGCGCTTACCCGCGCAAATATCTCTTTAGCGATTCAGCGAGGTAACGCCGCCAGTGTCATGGGTACCATGCCGCAGGCTGATCTTTTGGAAGGCATTTTCTTTTTTTAGGTAAATGGTTTATTCATAAATTTTAGTATAATTTTAGTTTGTAATTAATTTTATCTTGATATTATATGTTAATCTTGTATATATGAATACTTTTCTCACTTTATGAACAAAAAATCTCACATCTTTACATAGGAACTTTCCGGAATTATTCGAGAATTTATATAAATTATAAACTATTCTCAACTGGCATTGCATTGCTACCTCAATAGCGACTGAATTTGCGAGTACTCAACTCATTTGAAAACATTGATTTTATTATTGTACTGGTTATTCTGTATCTATATTATCCATCCTTACCTGAAAATAATACCTGGATGAAACCATCGACACCATAAAATACAAGAGCATTAAAGCAAACACACACAAGTGCACATGCGTACAATCTCGTACGTTTTATCATGTGCTTCTCCGTTTTTTCGTCATTGAAGTCCTTTTTTAGCTCAACAGCCAACGCAAATAGTATCTTTGTAACATTTTCCTTATGATAGCCAACAGATAATGTGAAAGAGTAAAGAATAATGTGTGAAAAGGTCATCAGAACCTGATCTGATTTCTGTTTCTCTGACAAATTGTTTTGCGTGAAAAATGATCCTATCTCTGCTACCATGAACAGAACTAACGCTACATTTATAACCTTGCACATTTTCTGGTATGCTTTCAAAACTATCTCCGGTATTTTGTTTTCGTCAACCCAGTAATTATTGCTGCTGCAAATGAAGATCACTTTATCCAGCTTTCGAAAAAGTTCAGATGTTTTGTTCTTCCGATACTGTTGAGTGTGCATTTTCTTGATTACCTAAACGCAAGGTCTTTACAAATAATAGAGCAAGAATTGAATGTTTCGTTAGGAGACGTGCCTTATATAAAAGTCCATTTAATATTAATCCAGGAGCGGATTGTGGCTTGATTTATTAATTAAGGCATGAAGCGTTAATTATGCTTAGTTTGTCCTAAGTTGTGAGAAATAAAAAAATAAATAATCGAAAACGAATAAGAATAAATATATACTGAAAGGTGAAAAAAAAAATATTTAAACTATTTTGACAGTGCCACTTAATGTGTAAGTGAACCTTTCAGGGTACAACATATTATTATTTTAATGTTAATCTGGATATTATAAATATAATGGTATTATTGTTTACATTTACGACAACGAATAGCACCATTACCCCTCTCTTGTTTTAAATTATTACTCTTGTCTAAGGAAACCAATAATTAAATATCGTTTGTTCCTTTCCATCTTATCAATATTCGTATAAAAGGGAAGGGAACAAACAATACTTACTTATCGGCTTGTTAGTTAGTAGCTGTTCATGAATAAGAAGAGGGTAAGATATTCTTAAAGTAATTTACAATTATAACTAGTAAATAGCTCAAATATATTAAAGCTCAGATAAAAACAGAGGATTTTTATCTGTGCCTGTAATTCCCATTGAATTATTTTATATTGAAATCCATCCCTGTATACGTAGAACTTATGAAATATGGGCGGCAAGGGTTAAACGGTGGTAACTTAATAGTGGTCATCACGGCTGATTGCTGTCAGCTGGTAGGTCCCAATATTTATACAATAATCACATGATAATGAAGCTGTGGCGGAGTGTTAATTATTAAGTTATTAATTGGAACTGATGAAGTCACTGAAATGGAGAAAACTACGGTATTTAGGGACCTTTTGTTTTGAAGACTGGAAGGTTCAACGGTAGTGTGAGAATACAGCTGGAGCAGTATGTACTTATTCCATAGCTCCAACTTCAGGAAATTGGGCAGAATTAATGCATCAGCCTATTCCCAGCCAGAAACACAAATTTCGGGCGTGTAGAGCAGATACAGGCCCCGATTTTTTTCGAAATTTCTCACTCTAATAAGGTCTTCGTTAGAGTGACAGAGAGAAATCCTCGAGATTCGCAGATTTCAAAGTTTGCGGTAGGCCTACTTATTCCTAAACTGCATGTATTGTATCTCTGTATATACGTATAGTTTTGGGCAGTTTTACTCAGCTAAATAGGCACCGTTCATGGGCACTTCAACCCTAAAATACAATACGAACCTAACCTATAAATATAAATACCTAGGAATATTTAACCTTTTGTATGTAGAAGCGTCAAGCAGAGCAATCAAAACTGTACTTTGAGGGCAGTTTCATGAAGTCAAATTTTGATGGTGCAAATCTGCTCCTAAACATACGAAAAGTTAACCATCATAATCTAAACGTTAGTGTCATCCAGTATTTGGCACAATGTGTGGCTCACGTCAGTACTGATTACTGTGATAAAAGCCATACAGGCGTGTAGGAAAAAGATAATTAATCCACAAGGCAGCGACGTCAGGCAGCCGCGGTTAATGGCGCCGTCGAGAAACAATTAACTTGTTATGTTACCCGTTTTATTAAGACATTAGTTCCTTATTATATTTACGACAAACATGACCTGACAGGTTTAAAAAAAGGTTGATGACCTAGCGGTGAGATGACGTTCAATCCCGAGGCGAAGGCCCAACCTCAAAGTCCTTGCAGTAACTCGAATCAACAAGTGCCAAGGAATTTATTTACGTATCGTACGAAATAACATTCTGGCGTGGAGGAAAACAGAAACGATGTCCGACTGAAACAAGTCCTAGTTCTCTTTTTGGGTGGGCAGTACCTTTAGCAGATTCAGAGAAAAACGCTAGAAACGTTGGAACGGGAAAAAGTTCTTAAAGATTTCACAGATTTGTGCCGTGTTTTGATGAGTTTCCTGGTGAGTAGGTAGTATATGGGTTAGGTTATAGGGTTTTGACAAGCAGTGTGCTACCTCCACTTGATCTGGTGACGGCAGTAAGAATACATGTGCCATCATTCCAACTCTTTCCATGGGTATTATTACCTCGTGTGTTCATAAGTTTTGAGACGAAATGAATACTCGAATTATAATTAGATAAGATAATTTATTTTTATGACACAGTTATAGGGTTAATGAAAGACAATGTCTTAGTAAAATAAAAATATAATTTACTCGAAATGTCCACCCTTATTTTTTATACAGGCTCTTAAACGCGGTTTCCACTCATCAATAGCTTCACGTACTTTTTCAATAGGAATACGCTTCGCTTCTCTCACTAAGGCTCGCTTCAGGGCCTGAAGGTTTGGATGCGGCTTTCGGCATGCCCTTAGCTCTAATTCCGTCCACAAAGAGTAATCTAAAGGATTTAAGTCTGGGCTTGAAGAAGGCCATTCCTCAGTACTAATAAACCCAGGCAAATTTTCGTTTAGCCACTTTTGTGTAGATTTCGCTTTATGCGATGGTGCTGAATCTTGTTGGAAAATCCAGTCCTTTCCAGCGAATAGAGTGGTAGATAGGGGTTTTACAACGTTCTTGAGAATGTCACTCTGATAATTTTGTGCTTTAACTTTGACCCCCTGTTGGCAGAAATGTAATTTCGTAACGCCTTCATATGAAACTCCCCACCATACCATGACGCTAGCCGGATGATGTGTGCGTTGGACATTTCGCACGTTAGACGGAATCTCCTTTGAGCTTTTGGCGTAGATTTTATCATTCTGCCTGTTAAATTTTTCTTCGACAGTAAATATCTTCTCATCCGTGAACAATATTTTTGTAGGGTCGTGTCGCCTAAGTAGGGTCCGACAACGTTTGAGTCGCATTTTCCGTAGACGATCATTTAGATAATGCACTTTTCTCTTACTATACGCTTTTAATTTAAGATCATATTTAAGTATTCTATTTACCGATATACGTGAAATTCCCGTCTGTAGAGCCATTTTCTTCTGGGTGCGGCACGGATTTCGACGAATTCGTTCTTTGATAATCTTTATGTTCGCAGGGGTCCTAACAGAACGCGGGCGGCCAGTTCTTGGACGATCATCAATCTTTTGGGTCTCCTTATACCGCTTTATAGTATAGTATACAAAATTGCGGCTAGCTCCAATATTTTTTAATTCGTTAAAAATTTCCATTGGTTTTTTTCCCGCCTCATACAACGAAACTACAGTACACCGAAGTTGTTTCTTAGCCGCCATTTTGACAAACAATGACAATAAAAAGAAAAAAGATATATATTCTTAATTAAAACGTTCCAATTTCAAATCCTGAAACAGCCACGACAAGCTGCCAGCACGTTTTTATTTTAAATTTGAGGTTTGAAATTCGTCTCAAAACTTATGAACACACGAGGTAGAGTCTACTGCATAAAACATTGAAGTGTCGCTGGTCATTTATTTATTGAAGATTGATGATGGGCACACTACTGCGTTTGCCAATTCACTTGCTTAGCATGATAATTATGGGAATTTACCTCTTAATGCGTCCATACGTACCTAAAGGAGGCCTATGCCCAGCAGTGGGATGAGATATGCTGAAGATGTTATGTGTGGTAATTCAGAATAGTTGCAAACGTCCTTAGGTGCCGCTTATTTGCATGAAATCGTCGCGGGCGATATTAAAATTATGGAAGTACTTCCATTTACTATAGGTTTGTGATACTGATAGCTCTCGTGTCATTCTCGTTCTTCCATACCTGTAAAGAAATTACAGCCATGATGATAGGTAACCGATAAAGACGCGACCATCAGTCCTCACAGTTATGGATTGATAATCGATATTAGACCGAATGGCTGAGTAACGGCCGGGTGTTAAATAAGGCAATGGTGCCAAATGCTCAACTAGTGGAAGAAAGGTTCCGCATTACATGAGCAAGATAAATAATGCATTCTCTCTTGCAGAAATGCGCCATGCACAGTGCACAACATGCAGTATTGTATCCTACCGCTTGCTAGCGAACGTTCAGGAGTGCGATTTTTGAATTTCACCGATTATATTGAGATCACTGCTGACTAAAATTATCACTTATGATTTGAAGTCACTGTTTTCCAAATGCCGTATTTTTGATTCTCACACGTTCTTCACCAACATGCAGAAATTGTACAATGTCAGTCATAGACAATTATCCTGTTACGTTCCTTTTTGCGCAGACGCAAATAGTGTTGCCCTTAGTATCTGTTTTTATTTTTCATACTACCTATAACACATATTAGATTCTGTCAACGTGGTCAAACGTAAAACGGACTGTCAATGTCATTTAAAAAGAAAACTAAAGTTTTGTAAGATGGCAGATTTCACTAAGTCAACTGTCAAAAATAGTCGCACGGTGATTTTAAATCGAGTGGGTGGGGGCACTCGTAAAACGATATCACTGGTATGAAAATTCTAGTCATCGATGACATTTAAAATATACGAACTCAAGGGAAATCACTTGTTTTCGGTGAGAATAAGTCACTGGTGAAATTCAAAAATCGTACCCCAGTTCACCCAAGTAAATTCTTGTAGTGTGTTAGCTAATATATGTAGGTGTGTGAACATAGGGTTTTCGTCAGTAAGTTATACTCACCGAGAGATTTGTTCCTTACCGTAATCATAAATTAAGCTATACATATACTGTAACTTAAACCATTTCGAGCAATATTGGAATTAAAGACACGTAAATGGCCGTGTAGTGACGACAATATGAATACATTTTGTCACCGCCTCAACTTTTCCCGAGAGTGGTAGTAGTATGATCAGCTGTGTCAACAATGTTTGAATTTAATCAGTTAACCCCGTGTTAGTTGGCTAACCCAACAATTATACTATATGGAGCTTAAAGACTTAGTCTTATGGAACCCTAAAACGTGTAAATATATAGAGGGCGGGCATTAATTGATTACTCGATGTTATGGCCACATAAATCCCTTATGAGATAATTATGTTTTACGGGAAGTGGATATACCAGAGTAGGTTTATATGGAGTAAGTAATTTAACTCCATTTACCTATAAAACACATCAAAATTAAGATCTTTTGTGGGTTATTAATTCGCCTTTTGTTTCGGATTATATTTTGTATGTATGTTACTCGATATCGTGAACCGATTTTATTTTATTTTCTTTATCGAACGGGGTCTGTTAATTGGATTTTGGAGAAAGTAGGTTTTTAATTTTCGTGATTTGATTATATAACTTTTATTCGAATTTTCAATCAATCTTTGCTACAGAAAAGTCCAATATAAATAATATGGTCTACTGTCAAACTGGTAAATATTTTAAAATACTTTACTGTCATTGTTTCTTTACCTAGTACTAACGATATTTGGGCTTAAATCAACGAGAAATACACTCGCGATCAATAAATACGGGTTCAGATGTAATTTTTCATTGAAGAATACTGCATACGGGCTGATTTCAAAGTCATTTTCCAAATTTTACAGTATACATAGATTCTTTTTTAACTTCCTACGAACAAATAAATCATGGAAGCCGCACACCATATTAAATTGCCTTTCAAAAACGGTCCTGAATTTTAGTTGACAACTGTCACCCCCTCTTCAATGCATCACGGTAATGAATGTCAATATCAACCTATAAAAACTTAAACCGCCATTAAAAATAGTTGTGATTGGTCCATCAAAGTTTTGATTGGCTATATTCTATAAACATTTGTCAAAGATGTTGCGCCGAAAAATGCGCGGTGTTAAGAAAAGCGCTATGTCCTGCCCTCAGATTAACGAATAGAATAGATACCAGGCAAAAATAGCAACTGAAAATGTATATCTACCCTTAACATCTTTACGGATTAAACTGTGTGGCAGAAAGAGAAGACTGTATATAAGCACCAGTGTAGGTTGTCCGCACTTTCATGATGTTCTAGTGGTGTACCTGTGTCGATTTCTGTATCGATATTTTCGGTGCATGGCGTGAAGAACTTGATAACTCGAGATGATAAGTAGGTAGACAACATTTAAACTTTATTTGTCATAAATTTAATTCCTTTTCCTTTAGCAAAATATCTCGAGTTATCAAGTTCTTCACGTCATGCACAGAATTTATCGTAAAGGACCATGCGTCAAAATGGTCCTGAAACCAACAGCATTCAGAGTTATGTCAATTAACAGGTCTTAAAATTTACTTTATTTCATTATATGGGCCCAAAATCAAATTCCATTGCAGTACTAAGATATTTGTATTTTAGTCGTGGTGAGTACGAGCTACGATAAATTCATTCAGAGTTATATTTGATTTTGGGGGGTAGGTATTGAGCAAACCTAATTAAAAAATTAAGGTAGGAATATCGACATTTCCATTAATTATGTTCGTTCGGTGTCATTTCTTGTTGAATATCGTGTTTTACTTATCATCATAATATGAAAACATGGCAATAGAAGGACGCCGTTCGGTTTTGCAACAGCGGCGATATATTTTAGAAGAAAACTTGCCTGATTTAAATATGAATATCTCAGTTCTGCAATCGAATTCGGCTTTGTGCCCATATAAAGAAATAAAGTAGATTTAAAGACCTATTTAATGACTTAAGTTTCAGCTCTGTTGGTTTCAGGACCAGGCTCCATACAAAATTGCCCATGGTCCTTTATGAATGTATTAGTTGGTACATAACCGAAACGAATTTAATAAATTTCAGCAATTTATGGTGCTCTCACATTGGATGTTATTTATGTTACAAAATAAGGTGCAACAAGTAATATAATACAAAATAATATGAATATCAAAGAGATAAATATGTTACATAACATTTTGTGACGCCAACTTGGGAGTACCACAAGAAGTATCGAACATTTGGATTGTTTTGATTTTTCGTTCGATATCACACTCGTATCATAATGTACTAATTCTTTATTATACCCGTACAATCGGAAGTTAATAAATGGATAATCCTTACCAAAACAAGCTTTACCTTCTAATGCGTCCATACGCATAGTTAATAGGAGAGGCCTATGTACAGCAGTGGACTGAGATAAGACGATGATGTGAGGTACTTACATATAAGGCATTGCATACCTACAGCTACAGTATGCTATATAGGTAAAACAGTAGATGAATGATACAATTTGGCTAGGTAACGCAATGACAAAAAAAGATTACTACCAATGTGTCTATGTCCTGCAAATCTATAGTCGGCAAAGCTCAATCTTTCAGCCGTCTCTATTTACTACTATGTAGGTACTAACATCCGGTATAAAATATTAGGATGAGAAGTGCTTGGAACATATGCCATTATAACTTTTCCAGGTCCAATTTGGCTTATTTACACATGAAATCCAAATATTTCTAGCTTTTTTCATCCTCCGGAAATCTTAAACAAGAATGGCGTTTGTCAGATATATCTAACAAATTAAACGAAATTTGAAAATTAATAGTATATTTTAAAATATTGTTTTGTTTCGAGGACATCGATAAAAATTTGCACATCTCTATGCGACATAACATAACCTTGCATGATATTAAGAAAATTGTTTATTTTATGTAATTAACGATAGATATTTGAATTTATCAATAACTAACTTACACTTCTATATCGGCTTAATAAGTCTGGGCTAGATTTATCTAATAATATCATCAATAACTTGCAATAATCACAGACGAAAGGAAATTCCTTCTTCCGCATTTTCCTTACGCTCTGAATGGGATTTGCAATGTATAATTACGCAGGACATTGTTCTATAGGACACTTTGAAATATATTTTATCCACCACGTGTTTCACTTTTAAATTTATTCTCGTATTTCACCACAAAATATTTTAAAATATGCGAGATGAGCTGCGAAACATTCAAAACACTATTACACGACTACGAATGGTTGTTGTTGTCTATGGATATACTTTGAGTTAATAATAGTTCATTTAATTTAGTCGGGTTAAAAGACATCAGTGTTTAGAGTTTTTAGAAAAGACATCAATTTTGACAGCCGAGTTGTCGACCACCTATGAATCGGCGGAACTAATCGTAAAGTTTCGTCTCGTTCACTCATAGGCTAAAAGACTATCTTAAAATGTGAATAAGACATAGTTACATTAGTTTTTATTTTTACTTGGGGGCATTGGTCCTGCCCATCTTGGCACAATTGAACAATTAATTGCTTCTGGGGGCATTTTCAGGCGCGGATCCAGGACTTCGTTGAGGGGGGGGCACTGCGATCCAGGACTTCGTTGAGGGGGGGGGGCACTGCCCTATGATATGATAGTATTTTACACTTCAAACACCACCTAGCCATACATAAGTCCAGCGTGAGGGGGGGGCAAGTGCCCCCATTGCCCCCCCCCTGGATCCGCGCCTGGGCATTTTTGAGCTGGCGTTAGACGTCCATGTCGTCAGTTGTAATATGAATTAATGTATCCACCAAATGACGATTTTTCAGGAGGCCCCAAAAACTAATTTGACATTTATAAAGTATTTGTATCTTTTTAGTTAATTATCCTATTGAAATGATGTTTATCTTGTTTGTTTTATTTTTGAGAGGTCTATTTGATACACAATTACTAACTGCGACCACAGTTGTAGTTCAGGAAATGGCTGGTGCTTACGTTAAATATTTTTGAAAAAAACTGGAGATACGTTAATAATTTAATGAAAATCATCAAAAGTGGATTTCGTAATTTAGTGTAGGTAGCTCACAAATTGAAACCGAATTGCTTATAAGCCATACAATACAGATGGCGCTTACAGCATTGACATTTATAAAAATACTAGCTGTGCCCGCGACTTCGCACGCGTGCTGTTCGGTGATCTGTGTTGTACATTTTCAAATGTATGTCTGGTAAATGGGTTTCTTAGAATTGGTCCTTTTGGTGACAAGATATCAGATTAACAGCCAAGTTACAAACGTATTGTGTTCGGTGTAGCAAAGAAATTAATATCATACACAATGAAATAAATGGTTTAGGTACCTATCGTTTGAGGTTAACTTCCAAATACTACGCAAATTTTGATATCTCTAAAGGTAGTAAAATAATGTGGTTTCCCTCAGCAAACAAAATGATAGTCGTATTTCAAAACGCCAAAATAATACGTATTCTAAAAGCATAAGCATAGCGTAAGTAAGGAGTTGAGGGTAAAAATTAAGATGAGGCTTGATAGCGTCATAAAAGTCATCATCATAGCATGGATTACCCTAAGTTAACCGGAGGACTTCAGTTGCTGAATGCGTGGCAGTAAGCGTCAGTGCAGTGTATGCAAAAACCTATCGCCAGGGTTTGAGTCGAGGAACCCAAAAGAGTAATATTCGGAAAAAGTTGGAAAATAATCTAAGATGGCAGTGTGTTGGGGCGAAAAGTTTAAATCCCGAGTAGTTCAGCAAGCCCGAAGGGCGAACTTTAGGAGGAAGAAGGCCGATCCAGCAGAGGGTTGAAGGCCCGGAAACCCACTCCAGGGGCCCAAGTAATTCGGCCTTGCAGCAGGGCCAACCCAATCACAGAAACAATAAAAATACATGTCAAATAAGATAGAGTAAGGAGGTCGTAGGCCGAACTATGAGAAAACAGAACAGTGGTCCGAGCCCGACGCGTTCTAGCATTCAATATAATATTTATTCAGTATTCAAATAAGTCGAGCCTGAGGGCCGAAAGCCCGAAGCCGAGGCGTTAAGGCTGCAAAGGGCGAGTTCCAAGCAGTGCCGATGACCGATCGTATTTTTCATGAGATACTGGCTTTATGGCCGAGACCGGGACATAGTGCCAAGCATTTAATATATGCAGTAATTAAGCAAACCGAGCCTGAGGGCCCAAGGCTCAAAGGTGAGGCGTCAAGACCACGAAGGCTGAAACCGAGCTTCGAGTTAGGGCCAAATCCCAATCGGGCTAATGACGAAATGTTGTTTTATGGTCGATGCTAAGCTGTAAGAAGACAGAGCTTGGAGCATTCAGTATATCCTGTAGCCAATCGGATCAATCAAGTACTCCCCACATGAACCCGAGGGCCAAAGGCCCGAGGAGTCAACCCTCAATGTCAACCTATCATCCCGAGGGCCGTAGGCCCGAGGCCACTGTCTACACGAACCCGAGGGCCGAAGGCCCGAGGAGTTAACCCACGCTGTCAGATTATCAACCCGAGGATCGGAGGCCCGAGGCCCCTGTCTAAACGAACCCGAGGGCCGAGGCATTAATACCCGCTGCCAGTATATCAACAGGAGGGCTGCAGGAGCAAGGACACCATCCACACAAACCCGAGGGCCGAAGGCCCGAGGGGTTAACTCACGCTGTCAGTCTAACAAACCGTGGGCTGAAGGCTCGAATGGCTAACCCACGCTATCAGTCTATGGACCCTCG
The DNA here is from genome assembly GCA_025490895.1 of Thaumatotibia leucotreta. Lineage (NCBI taxonomy): Eukaryota > Metazoa > Arthropoda > Insecta > Lepidoptera > Tortricidae > Thaumatotibia > Thaumatotibia leucotreta. Next base: position 25,042 of record JALPQI010004278.1, read on the forward strand.
GGCCGTAAGCCGTAAGCTCGAGGACACAGTTCACACGATCGTGAGAAGGCTCGAGGGGTTAACCCACGCTGTCAGCCTAACAAACCGAGGGCCGTAAGCCCGAGGCTACAGGCCACACGATCGGGTTACCCTTCGCTGTCAGTCTATGAACCTGAGGGTCGTAGGCTCGACGACACAGTTCACGCGATCCCGAGGGCCGAAGGCCCGAGGGGTTAACCTTCGCTGTCAGTCTATGGACCTGAGGGTCGTAGGTTCGAGAACACAGTTCACGCGATCCCGAGGGCCGAAGGCCCGAGGAGTTAACCTTCGCTGTCAGTCTATGAACCTGAGGGTCGTAGGTTCGAGGACACAGTTCACGCGAACCAGAGGGCCGAAGGCCCGAGGGGTTAATCTTTGCTGTCAGTCTATGAACCTGAGGGTCGTAGGCTCTAGGACACAGTTCACGCGATCCCGAGGGCCGAAAGCCCGAAGGGTTAACCTTCGCTGTCAGTCTATGGACCTGAGGGTCGTAGGCTCGAGAACACAGTTCACGCGATCCCGAGGGCCGAAGGCCCGAGGGGTTATCTCACGCTATCAGTTTAACAAACCGAGGGCCGTAGTCCCGAGGCTACAGTCCACACTATCCCGAGAGTCGAAGGCCCGAGGGGTTAACCCACGCTGTCAGTCTAACAAACCGAGAGCCAAAGAGACTTTTTTAGGGTTCCGTAGCCAAAATGGCAAAAACGGAACCCTTATAGATTCGTCATGTCCGTCTGTCCGTCTGTCCGTCTGTCCGTCTGTCACAGCCGATTTACTCGGAAACTATAAATGCTACAGTAACGAAATTTGGTAAGGATATGTGTTGTATGAACCGCTACAGGATTATGATACTAAATTTAAAAAAAAAACCATTGGGGTGGGGGCCCTCCATACATGTAACTGAGGGATAGAAAAAAAAATTTAGTTGTATATAAGCGTGTGGGGTATTAATAGAAAGGTCTTTGAAAATGATATGAAGGTTTATAAATCTTATTTTTATTTAAGCAAATTGTTTTCGAGATATCAGCTCTCAAAGTCTGAAAAATGTGTCCCCCCCCCCTCTATTTTTTAAACTACAAGATATAAAATTAAAAAAAAAATATATGTTATGCACGTTAATAAACTCTATCAACGATTTTTGGTTTGATTAAATTATCTCCTACAGTTTTTGAGATAGGTTGATTTAACTGTATTTTTTAATAATAAATTGATAATGGTACGGAACCCTATGCGCGCGAGTCCGACTCGCACTTGGCCGGTTTTTTGATGACTGTCAAAATATACGAAAAAGGTTTTGCGTTGATATTTGTGAAGTTGCACATAGTTATATAATTTTTACATTTCAGTTGACACATGCTGAGATTATTTTGACAGGTAATATGTACACATATTTTTGATTGGTAAATTTGTTCAGATGCATAATAATATGTATCTTTCTATGCTCATTTATTTTTGAAGCCTTGGATTTGCTCATATATTTATGAACTCGACTGTACATAATCGTAAGCGTATGAGGCATCAAAAGAAACGTCTTCAAAAATTATAGAAACTTTTTTCTTTAAGCGGATCGTTTTGGAGATATCAGCTATTAAAGCCGTTGAAAGTGTGCCCTTGTTCAATTATTTTAAAGTACGGGGTATAAAGTTCTGAGAAAAATGGTGTTGATAAATTGTTGAGGGTTGAAGAATGCAGTCCTCACTTATTAATATAGCGCCTGCTCAAATAGTCATGGCAAATGCGTCGCGTCTGCTGATACTTTTGAATAGTTGTAGGCTATTACATTTAAGGTGTTTCTTGTAAATTGATTGGTCATGTCTCTTAAAATAATTTACGCAGTTTTTGTAATTTGTTCCTTTTACACATACATATTTACACATGCAGGAGTCCGCTGGATGCGGGTGGCACAGGACCGGTCATTAATTGTGGCAATTTTTGGGGGAGGCCTATGTTCAGCAGTGGATGTCTTTCGGCTGATATGATGATGATGATGATGATGACGACACATGCATAGTAATGAACTCTTTCAAAGACTTCTGGTTTGATCAAAATATCTCTTATACTTTTTGAGATAGGTTGATTTAACTGTAATTTTATTTTTTTACTGCAAGTCCGACTCACACTTGACCATTTTTTATATCCTATGTCCCGACCCGAGGTCTCCTGAATACGACGGTGAAGTTTTCATTAAAATCCATCCAGTCGTTCTCTCGTGATGCTCCGTGCAATAAACAGACAAACAGACAAACAGACAAACCGACAAACAGACAAACGGACAAAAATTCAAAAAATTACATAAATGTGATCTATTATCGATTTGAAGACCTCCTCCATCATTTTTTTGTAAATATCTTCCATGTACAGACTTTCGACCCTCTTCAGCTTTATTATATGTATAGATGGTGAGTACATTAGGAAGGACATATTTTTACTTACTAATTCGTACTTACGTTGAATTATTGCTTATGATTTTTTGAAACCTTTACATACGTTAATAAAAAACGTAGAAACCTAATAATATGGCAAAGTTTTCTAGATATCTATATTTTATATACACCGTTCGATAGAGCAGAAAATTTGCAGTCGAACGGTATACTTAACTCAATTTCGACATTTTGGTGGTTACATTTAACTTCAGATTATATTGTAATTTTCCTGAATTAATCATAGAACAAATAATATAATCGTTAGATCGATTTATGCAGGCAAAATTTTGCCGTGCGGTGACGGTGACGGTGAATACATTTGTGACCACCCGAACTCCTCCTTCGGGTGTCGTAAGAGTCGACTAAGGGATTGAAGTGTCACTAACCATTATTTGATAAAAGATTAATGATGGGCAGCAGCGTCATCATAGTGGTCACATTACTGCGATTGCCAATCCGCTTGCCCCCGGTGGCCATTATGGGCATTTACCTCCTAATGCGTTTACCCAACTAGCAAAATTTCGTCATATAATCGTCGCGGAAACGTAACATATTCAGGCTTTTAGCTTATGAAATTGGTCATAAAAACGTAATAATTACGTTTATATAACGCGATTTGGGCCCACATTACTCAGCTTTTTAGCCATATAAAAGCCATTTAACTGAAACTGCCACCACTTATTAGTCATATAATAATCATCGACGTGACCACGTTATAGCTAACTAGCTGTATAATAGCGACTTATATAGCTTTTATATGATTTTTAATCATATAAGAGCCATATAACCGTTGAGTTAGTTATTTATTGATCATATAATTGCTACTTATATGCCAAATTTGTGGAATAAAAGTGTCTAGCGAAACTAAACAGAAGACGGATTGACAACTTGCTCGTGCATATAATTTTGTTAGTGCTAGCTGGTGTAAACAAAATTAAATCACTTAATGCCGTTGAGTATGTTTTGACAGAGCTATCTAAGTAATATATGACCATGTTATAATTGGCATTATAAATTCTACCTAATGGTGAAAATGTATTGCGAATACCACTTTACTGATAAAGTATACTAAATTTAGTAGTAAATAATGAAAGCGCCACTTTAATTATTAGTTATTACAATATAAATTAAATAAATATTTTTAATTATTACGAAGGAAACTACTATATGACATGTTTACGATTAACATATCATATAACTGCTTCGTATTCGTTCTTATATAGCAAGTTTAGTGGTTTAAGCGCCATGACACCTACAGGTAGATACGTTAATCATATAAAAGTAACAGCAGAAACCTAAAAGTTCTATAATAGCAATTATTTTTCCATTTACTCGAGCATAGGTCATATAAGATGTAATTATTCGACAAATAGTCAAGTAAGCGTCATGTAAAAGCAGGTTACTCAGCATTAATCTTATATGACTCTTTAGTCATAAAAGATGTCGAGATGCTGAATAAAACACTCTTATAAAACAAGATATATAATTAGCTGTTATATGACTTCATTCACAATGGTCATATAATAGCAACTGCGTTACGTTTACTCGACTTTTTCTCACAAGTCATAAGTCAGCCATATAAGTTTTTACTACTCGGCAAAAAAGTCATATAAGCGTTTTATAAATGTGGCTTTTTCAGCAACTTCTTATATGACTCTTAAGTCATATAAGAAAGTCGTATAAACGTGTATATGACATCTTATACGACTATTATGCTATTGCTGTATAAGTTGGCTTTATACGACAGATACTGTGTAATTTGCGTTTATATGACTTTTATACGACATATTGCTGTATAAGCTGGCTTTATACGATAGGTACTGTGTAATTCGCGTTTATATGACTTTTATACGACTTATTAGCTGAGTAAGCTCGATGTTATATGACTGTTTTGCTAGTTGGGTATACGCACAGTTAATAGGAGAGGCCTACGTCCACCAGTGGACTATCATAGGCTGATGATGATGAGTCAAAATTTAGGAGTGTAAACCACCAAAAATGTATGAAAAAGGGACTTAATCATGACTTGCTATTTTTATATCTACGGAGTTTACTGACGATAAAATTAGATGTTTTTTTGACGCGATGGTATAAAATCAGGGTAGGTATTCTAATACAATTTGTACAATTGAATATTAGCCCTTAAATTTACAATGTTCGTCGCAGTACACAACGTAATTTTCGACCCACTTTTTGTGATTTTGTGTGATGTGTGATTTTTTGTGAATTTATTTTTGTATTATTGTTTTAAGACACAATTTTCTGCTCTGCACAATGGCAAGGAGGCTAGTTAGCTTTTTTTAATTTGTCAATTTAAATGAAGGTTAAGTTGGATTCCACTTATCTTGTAAACATTTTAAAGATATATTTGAAAGCAGCATGTTTACGGTATTTTCTATGAAAAATTATACCCGACCCGTATTCTTTGACCGACAGTGTATTATGGCAAATAGACTTATTGGAACTTTTACTCGCGCCCGGGATAAAATAGGATGATATATCTATTTTAAGCCTCTTTTACGTCTCCTGGGTTACTGGAAATCTGGATTATAATGAGTACCTACGCCATTAAATATTTCTAAGAAATATTATTTCTAAGAATGTTATCAATGGCAAGCCCAGGGTGTTAATATTTGTAATGAATAATATTAATAATAACCTTCTGCTTAACACTTTGTTAAGCATATTTATTGGAAGAGACAAACATAGATGTACCATGAGTTCGTCACGGTAGCAAACGTTAACGTTTGTTCTAACAACGAGTAAGACCTTACATTGATATCATCAACATGACGGCTTAGATATCCAACTGCGTGAATTATTGATACGGTTAACTTCAAACTGCTTAGTTTATCCGCGTCTCTATGAGATCCCTTAAGTATCCCTAAGGGGATAAGTTTGCCTTTGCATTTATATTAAAAGTTCGGAGATCAGAGCAAAATAATTTGTAACTAGTTGGTAGTGACCCTACCTACGAAGCAGGAGGTTCCGGGTTGGAATTCCGGCGAGGATATTATTTGTGTGTTTATTTATCACAAATAAATATGTATCTACCTATTATATTATATCGTCCCCTGGAGCCCCACATCACAAGCCTTTATTGAGCTTACCGTGGGACTAGGTCGATTTGTGTAAGATGTCGCAATATAGTTATTTATTATTTATTTAATGTTACGGTCCTTAGACAATACTAATCCATATATTGTTCTCTTTATTTTTATAATTATTACAAAGCTGAACATTTTAATCGGAAAGATATTGTGGTCTCAATAGCTTCCGCGTGATGGACAGTGAAGTTAACTATTACATATAAAATCTGACGTTTCCACGAAAATGAAAAGGAAGTATATTATTCAGCATTTTTTCCGCTGAACGTATATTGTAAGTTAATTTCAGACTCTTATAATACTCGTAAGTACCTACGTATAAAAACAAACCGATTAACTAGTTAATATTAATTTAATAAATATTGTAATCTCTATAGACGAGTTAGGAATCCTGCCATAGGTTACCTATACCTAATAGCAGGACTCGACTACCTACCCACAAAACATGAAATTAAATAAATTACTATCTCATCTTTAATCCTTCTTATCTCCTTCAAAGCACTTAAAAGATGACCAGGGTCGCGTTTTATAAAGTTACAATTTACAATTTCGCTGTTTGCCTCTCTAACGCACGCACGTATTGGCTAGAAAAAGAGGCAAACAGCGAAATTGTAAATTGTAACTTTATAAAACGCGACCCAGGAGAGGTGTATTTATTAAAAAATATATGTTGTTAAACCTCAAACCCTCAAACTTTGTAAATAGTGTGCCAGGAATATACGAATTTATATGCTTTTTCACATTTTATAGTGTTAGTAGAATTTTATTATCTATTTTATTGGACCGAATACCGCAAGAATCCACTGCATGCTGCATCAAGCTTTGAATAATGCAATAGACCCTGTCGTTCAGATCCAACCAATATGAACACTACGTCAAACTCCAATATTATTTACCGTGACAAAATTTGTGACAACTGTATTATAGTATAGCAATATATTATAATAAAATACATAGTCATTGAATCATAGTGTGGTTTAGAACACAGAATATATGAATAAACAATCACTAAATAAGGAAAATTAAAAAGCAACTTCAACCGATTTCTCCAAGATCCCATCATCGGATCCCAACTTGGTGCCAACGGGACCATCTGGGGTTATACCCGTTCTAAAAAAAAATTGAAATCGGGTCACGATACTCGGAGATATCGAGTAAAACAAAAAAGGTCGCAGCGATTGGTATCTAAAAATGTTCGCTCATCCTCACACCTTGCAACCTAAATGGTCGCCACCGTGCGGTTTCAGAGGAACTTCCTCCCGCGGACGATCCGTCTGTGGAATGAGCTCCTTGCCGAGGTTTTCCCGATGGACTACAGTATGAGGTTCTTCAAAAGAGGAGTGTACAAATTCTCATTGGGTCGGCAACGCGCATGTGACACCCCTGGGGTTGCAGGCGCCCATAGGCTACGGTGATTGCTTTCCATCGGGCGGGCCGTATGCCTGTTTGCCGCCGACGTGGTATAAAAAAAATGTCTGTAGTTTTAAAAAAATACTCTAATACCTCACAACTATAGTCTAAATGCTCCCAACAATGGTCCAAACCTAGTCTTACCTTCTATTAGGTGCTTCTAACCCCCAAAGACGCTTTCTTGGTCTAAAACTGTTAACTATGCTGTATGTTTTTACGAGTGTGAAAAGCAAAAAAAAGCGCACGCAGAAATAGCTCATTGTGCATCTAGGGAGGTAAGTACAGTATTACTAACGAGACTGTTAGAATGCCTCTTATGGACCGTGATGCATACTATGTTTTTCATCACACTTGGGGACAAAAAAATAAGTTATAAGATGAAATATATTTTTATTGAATACTCGATTTTGGATTACTCTCGCGATGCATGCAAGCAATGGCGCGCTTAGACAGCAAGTGTGATGAAAAAATGTATAATGCCGTATAATATATTGATACTACAAATACTGGTGATCTAGTAGGTACTGGAATAATTGTTTCTTGTTTACCGTTCTCACTGCATTTTGCTTCAGGATATAATCGCTCATGTTTATGCAAGTGTCCATTTACACCCACTTCCCTTGACCCTCAGTGTGCGATGAACTGCCGTCGCATTATTACCGCGGACTTACTTTCTATCCATCCTGCTCGTACTCACATATTGGTGTGAGCGAGCCAGATAGTCAGTACTCATAAGTCCACGTGGATAATGCGGTTGTAGCTCATGGTACGGCTACAGCTACCGTCAGCTTTTCTCAAGCCACTGCACTCAGCATTACTCCGTGCACTTTGCACGTTGAATACTAATCCTTAAGCTTAAAGTATAATCCTAGATGGGTACACTCTTCAACTACTGCCATAAAAAGTGGAGGTTAAAGTCGGTCATACCTTGATAAAAATTGATAATATACTTACACATACTTTACATACTTTTACATACTTGCAAGTGATTTTATGCACTTTTTGCAGACCTAGGTACTTTACGCTGTTTCATAGTAGGTAGGTATCAAAAGTCTAATTATCATTTGAAGGGTCCACGGAAAGAACATGAATTGTCTACTAAATTCAAATTACAGAAGGAAAAACCACCATCCTTTTAACAGAATAAGGTGTGATATTGCCCTGATTTTTTTAGGCTGTGATATGTTTTTTCCGTGGACCCTTCATTTGGCTATTTAGCTACAAAAAAAGATATAATTAAATTACTTTGAGGCCATTTTGAGGCCGACAAATAACTAGGGCAACAAAAAAATTCAACATTTCCTAACGAATCCTAGTAATAATATATATATATATATAACATTCAAATTTAAATCGTTTCTGTTTTGCCCAACGACTGACCGTTAAAATTAAAGAAAGCCAACACGCCGTGAATTCAGGACGATGTTACCTTTCTTTAAAGTTCAAAACCACCGTATCTTGATGTATTAAATCTCGCTCAGGCGAAGTAATACTGACTTTGAGACGACCGAAATCACTGATACGAAGGCCTTTTAAAAGGCCTTTGAGCGTTAAAATTATCAAACATATAAGTTGGGTAGTTTCCCGGGTGCCCTAAAATAAGTAGCTATGTTTTGAGGGAAAAATTAAGATCGGGCCATGCTGTCTACACTGGTTATCTCCGAAAATATTGACTTTAGAAAAAAACTTGCTATTAGGACCCTAACTCTTTTTCAAAGATCTATTCAACAATACCCAATACCCAACAATACTATCATCATCATCATCATCATCACATCAGCCGAAAGACGTCCACTGCTGAACATAGGCCTCCCCCAAAGATTGCCACAATGACCGGTCCTGCGCCACCCGCATCCAGCGGACTCCCGCGACCTTCACCAGGTCATCGGTCCACCTTGTGGGGGGCCTACCCACGCTACGTCTTCCGGTACGTGGCCGCCACTCAAGAACCTTCTCGCCCCAACGGCCATCGGTTCTACGCGCAATGTGCCCCGCCCACTGCCACTTCAGTTTAGCGATTCGGAGAGCTATTTCGGTTACTTTGGTTCTGCTGCGGATGGTCTCATTTTTAATCCGATCACGCAGAGAGACTCCTAGCATAGCCCTCTCCATTGCCCTTTGGGTGACTTTGAGCCTTCTTATGAGGCCCATTGTAAGCGGCCACGTTTCAGTACCGTATGTCATCACTGGCAACACACACTGATTAAAGACTTTCGTCTTCAAACACTGCGGAATATTGGACGAAAATATGTGTCGTAGCTTCCCGAACGCTGCCCAACCGAGTCGGATTCGACGATTGACCTCTTTCTCGAAGTTGGACCTACCTAACTGGATAGTTTGTCCTAGGTATATATATTCGTCTACAACTTCGAGTGTAAAGTCTCCGATTATTACGGGAGTTGGTGCTACATGGGAATTTGACATGATTTTCGTCTTATCCATGTTCATCCTAAGACCAACTCGCTCGGAGGCTTTACTGAGGTCAACGAGCATAGTACCCAAGTCCTCCAAGGTCTCAGCCAAGACTACTATATCGTCAGCGAATCGAAGGTGAGTGAGGTACTCGCCGTTTATGTTGATACCCAGCCTTCTCCAGTCCAGAGTCTTAAAGACATCCTCCAGTGCAGCGGTAAACAGCTTAGGGGAGATGACATCTCCCTGCCTAACTCCCCGCTGCAGCAGAATAGGCTTCGAGCTCTGGTCTTGGAGTCGGACTGACATTGTGGCGCTCTCGTACAAACACTTCAACACCTCGATATAGCGGTAGTCGACTTGGCACCGTTGGAGAGACTGTAGTACTGCCCATGTTTCGATCGAATCGAAGGCTTTCTCGTAGTCCACAAACGCTAAACAGAGGGGCAGGTTATATTCTTCGGTCTTCTGTATAACCTGGCGAAGCGTATGGATGTGGTCTACGGTACTAAAGCCTCTTCGGAAACCGGCTTGTTCGGGAGGCTGGAAGTCATCAAGCCTGCGTGCAAGACGATTCGTAATGACTCTTGAAAACAGCTTATAGACATGACTCAGAAGTGAGATGGGTCGGTAGTTCTTCAATAAAGCGTTGTCACCTTTTTTGAAGAACAGTACCACCACACCTCTGTTCCATGCCTTTGGCGTTCTCCCTTCCAGTAAGACGGAATTGAACAACTTCTGAAGGGCCGTAAGGATCGGTTTACCACCCGCCTTCAGAAGCTCAGCTGTAATTCCGTCCTCCCCAGGCGCCTTGCTATTTTTGAGCTGTTCAAGAGCCATTCTAATCTCGCACAGGCTGATGTCCGGGATGTCTTCTGTATAGTGTCGGGTCAGTCTAGCTCTGAGGTCTTCCGCTAGATCAACTTCGGGTCTGCTAGTTGACGTGTACAGCTGTCCATAAAAACCCTCTATCTCACTCAGCAGCTCAGATCTGGATGTGACGATTCTACCATCCTCAGTCTTTAATTTGGCGAGCTGGCTTTGCCCAACAGACAGATTCCTTGCAAAAACTTTAGAGCCCTTGTTCCGCTCGATGGCTTCTTCTATACACTTGGTACGGAATTGGCGCATATCGCGTTTGAGGGACTTAGAGATCTGTCTGTTGAGCTGCCGGTATAAAGTCGCATCAACTGAGGATTGTAGAACCAGTTCACTCCTTTTTTCCATTAGCTTCTGAGTGGAGTCGGAGAGCTTTCTGGTCTTATTTGTCCGCTGGGCCTTAAAAAACTTAGACCCAGCTCTATGGACAGCTTCCACAAACCCGTCGTTGAATACGTCCACGTCATCGCCTAGGCAATCGAAACGGTTTTGGAGTTCCAGCTGAAAGCTCTCGGGGTTTTGGAGATGGAGTGCAGGACGGAGCGTAGACTTCATCAGTCGCGAGCGTTCTAGCTTAGGACATATATTCAACGTGCCTCTTACCAGGCGGTGATCGCTACCGGTTTTAACCGTACTGATCACAGAAACATCGTTGAATATATGTCTCTTCGTCGACATGATGAAGTCGATCTCGTTTTTAGTTGCACCGTCGGGACTCATCCAAGTCCATTTTCTGTGCTCGCGTTTCTTAAAGAAGGAGTTCATCATGTAGAGTCCCTCCTTCTCCAAGAAACCAGCCAGCAGATGGCCCCGGTGGTTCCGACGTCCAACCCCAAATTGCCCCACCCTCAGTTCGTCACCATCTCTCTTGCCCAGTTTCGCGTTGAAGTCCCCCATAACAACGGTGAAGTAGGTTCTGGAGCTATGCATGGCTTCTGAGATATCATCATACATAGCCTCCACCTCGTCGTCGGAGTGTGTCGAAGTCGGCGCGTACACCTGTATGACCTTCAGCGAGTATCTCTCAGATACTCTGAGTATAAGGTACGCCACCCTAGCCGACACACTCTCGATCTTCACCACGTTGTTTACGAGGGACTTGTGGACGATGAACCCGACACCTCCCTGGGACTGTTGGTCGCCCTCCCGGAAATAGAGCAAGTTGCCGGACTTTAGGATTATCGTGTCCTCGCCCTCTCTTCGGACTTCTGACAATCCCACAATGTCCCAACGCAACTTGCTCAATCCTTCCTCCAGTTCCACTAACTTTTCGTCGGTCCGCAGTGTACGTGTGTTGTATGTTGCCAGGGCCAGAGGTCGTCGGTGGTGGTAGCCGGATCTTCGCCGGAGATTCTTAGCACCCCTGACCCCGCTAGCACCCTGGCCGCTACCATAACCAGGGCACCGGGGGTCGCCGGAACCTCGGGGCCGCGGCCTTGTTTGTATCATCATCATGGGGGGTAATTGCCATAATCGCCACGCTTGGCATGCGGGTTGGCGATCGCAGTGTCTCCACCGCACTTTAGGGATGCTGCTGCCCATCCCCCGGTGGTCTTGGTCGTAGTTTTCAGACATACCCGGGTCAAGTGTATGATCAGTAACACTTCAGTCCCTTAGTCGACTCCTACGACACCCACGGGAAGAGTTGGGGTGGTGACAAATGTATTCTTACTGCCGTCACCACACGGCCCACAATACTATAGGATGCGAAAAAAACATCCCCATTTTACTACTAGCGAAACGATACCCTAAAAAAATTACCAAAAATTTTATTGTTCCACTTTGTCGACGTGAGTAATATGTACCTATATACCTGTTCCAAACTGCGGACAGACAGACAGATTTACTACAGAGCCCTAAAAACGACAGCATTTGAGACTACCCGGCTGGCTTCTACCTGGGGCCCGTTTTTCAAAGGCATTATTACTAGTAATACAACCAGGGCCCCTGGGGCCCGTTTCTCGAACGCTTGTAACTTGTAATACAAGTGGAAGTCTCTTTTTAACACTATCAATTGGATAAGGACTTCCGCTTGTATTACAAGTTACAAGCTTTCGAGAAATAGCCCCCTGGGGCCCGTTTATCAAAAGCTTGTAACTTGTAGGTAATATAAGCGGAAGTCCTTATCTAATTAACGGCGATAAAAAGAGACTTCCACTTGTAGTACAAGTTACAAGCTTTTGATAAACAGGCCCCAGGTGTAGGTAACTCTTTTTTTGATGCAATTATTTAGATATTTTTATAAGTACCACGTTTGTTAATACAAAAAACGTGACGTAATGGATTTTATTAAGATATTATTTATTATTATTTTGATGGAGTCAGCTAGTGATTCTGATTCGAATAAGCTCAAGCACGTTCAGATCTAGAAGAATCCGGTTTTAAGGATTTGTTTTTAGAAAACGCCCAAAAACATTTCCTTGATTAGGAAACATACCTCATAGATTATGCTAGATTTGGACAAACCTCTTTTGGAAATTATGTATTATTATTGGATGTAACAATTGAGTTGACGACAGCTTAAATCTAACACATTTATTCAGGCTTATCTGCGTAAATTCCATCGCCCTTCTGAAGTCTTTCTCGTAATGTGATATTATTACGTTCGTGAGTGAGCTTTAAAAGCCCTTATGAATGGCATTAGTCTTCTTTAGATTAAAATACCTATTCGGACAAAGCATCTGTAGGTAATAGGTATAGGGCCTTATATTTTAATGGGACACTTAACCTACGAAATTGGATTCTGTTGGCACTTTTAAAACCTTGCAGCTGAATTTCAATAATGATAATTATGGACCAGATTATGAAAAATAACAATTTACCATACCCGACAAACCTAGACAGAAGTTTGTGACGGAAAATAAATTGGAGATCCGCCCTGACCTAAACTGGGATGGACCAAGGAAGAAGAATACAATTAAATTAGTAATATGTATTGGGATATTCGTTACGGATTTATATTACAGTATAGGATCAGATAATTCGCAGTAGCTCCATGTTCATATTTATTGCAGTCCTGGGTGCTTAGCCAAGTTTCCAATCGCTAACGCTTAATCGTCAATCGTAAACGAAAGGCAGCTAACTGTCTTTGTCGTACTAATATGAAAGAGCGACAGAGAGGGAAAACTCCGATACGCTACGAAGCGCTAGCGATTGGCAACTTGGCTAAGCATCCTGACCTACTACCGCGAACTTCGAAATTTGTATATTTCGAAGATTTCTCTCTGTCACTCCAACGAAGGCGTCATTAGAATTACAAATGTAAATCCATATAAATAATTTGCGAATTCGAAGTCCGTTTGTAGCCGTTTGTAGGGCGGCTGGTAGCCTTACTAGCCAACTTGAGGTTGTTGTATTTTAATGTGATGGTTCTGCATCTACAATCATTATATTTCCGAATGTAAAACATTCTGATCGGTTCCACGCCAATCGAAATAACATTAGATTTTTTTCTTTGATACTTTCATGACCAACTTTAAGATTATAAGAATAACATATTTTCACAATTTCAACCACGTTCGTTCGTTCACCATTCAAGTTGTTCTCCCCGACCCTTTCGTACTTTTTAGCATGCTTCTCTCACACAATATGCGCTCCGTTCCATTCATCTCCTTATGTTCCAATCCTACATTAATGGCAATACTTTTAAGCTCTTTTCTTGTATGCGGTAATCCAAAAATTGCCAAGCAATATAGAAGCACTATACGAATTAGCCATGTGGTGGCGGCAGTAAGAATACATTTGTCACCACCCCAAGTCTTCCCATGGGTATCGTAATAATAATAAGAGCCGACTAAGGGATTGATGTGTAACTGACCATTCTTGATAGAAGATTGATGATGGGCAGCAGCGTCATCATAGTGGACACAATACTGCGATCGCCAATCCGCTTGCCCAGCGTGGCGATTATGGGCATTTACCTCCTAATGCGTCTTTACGCATAGTTAATAGGAGAGGCCTACGTCCAACAGTGGACTGAGATAGGCTGATGATGATACGAATAAAATTAAATAATAAATAACCAAAACTAATGAAGTAAATAAGCCTCAAACGGTCAATTATAAACAAAATATCGTTTAAGACAGTGTTTTTCAGATAGGCTGCACATTTTATTGAATTGGGTGATGGACATTTTGCAAAGCTTTGCTTACATCTCTTACAGAAGTATATTAATTGGGTTCTTTAGCAAAAACCGGCCAAAGTTTACATTGTTAATTAAAATTAATTCAACTTTGTGATAAATCCCTTTTGACTGTGGACAAGACAAACGGATTAATTTCGTGATTTCCCTGACAGATAAATTTCCTCGAGTTCATGATATGGTGAAATTTCTTTACAATTTATTCATTACGCTAAGTAAGTGCTTGCGTTGAAATTAATGGAAATTGCAGCATTCAATGTTCATTGTTTGTAGATGTCTTAAATAGGTTTTCTGAGCGTTACTTATTTTCTAGATCATTTAGGTATGTTATAAAAAATGTCGGTCACTATCGTCACTCACTGTAGATAATGGCAATGTGTTTAATACATTAGTTAACTATAATGTTTAATACATTGCCATATCCTTTTCAACATTATTAAAATCATCAGCTTTATCTTCAAGATTACTGGAATAATGACTCACCCAAAACGGAGGCGGTAATTTTCAATATTACCTATTATTATCCGCGATTAAGCCTATTATTAAATGCCAAAAGAAGCTTGCTCACTTTCCTTTTGTGACGTTGGGCTTTCTTATAAAGCCTTTTGTGTTTCGTTTGTTTATAGAATACCTACAATATTAATTAATTATTCACGTAAATAGAATAGAAAAGAACACACAAATTAAAAAAAGGAGTAGACTACAGGCTGTAACACAGTCGTCAGCAGATATATCAAAGCGGTCACGGTGCTCAAAAATATGTAAACAAGTACTGTAACGCCACGACAAGAGGCTTGCTCAGACGTTTGCACCTGCCCACAAACCCTGTAAAGTGTACGAAACGTCGGGATCTTATTCAATTAATAAATGTACGCGCCGATATAACCCGTATCGATAGTTTTATTTCATAATCTACGCATGAATCATAAATCTTTATTTGCAATAGATATAGTATATAAGGGATTTTAGGCTAGTATTTACAGGAAAATATATCATAAACTTAAACAAGTCGTGCAAAAATAACTTCACCCTACCTACTGAATTAAACTAATAAGGTTGGTTCAATTTGTTTCAGAAACAATCATTGCCAAGTATTCAGTTGTGCTATAGAAACATTTTTCAGTGAGCCAATTGAACAATTTATGTCTAAAATTTTTGATGGGAAGTTATTTAAAATGTTCTTGTAAATTATTGTACATTTTGTCAGCCTCCGTAGCCTAGTTGGTAGTGACCCTGCCTACGAAGCTGGAGGTTCCGGGTTCGAATCCCGGCGAGGGCATTATTTGTGTGTTTATTTATCACAAATATATGTTCCTTGGTCATGGCTATCTATGTATTTAAGTATCTATATGTATCTATCTATTATATATATCGTCGCCTGGTACCCACATCACAAGCCTTAATTGAGCTTACCGTGGGACTAGGTCGATTTGTGTAAGATGTCCCAAGATATTTATTATATTATTTTAATACACATAGCTTAACAATTTCTGCCTTTCATTGCTGTGTGCATTTTTTGGAGCACTAGTCTGTTCGGATAACGAGTATTGATACTAGTTACATCACTTTTCATTTGAATATTTTATTGTATTGTATTGCATGTTGAGATCTTTCATGTATTTTGATTTTTGTATAATACAATTTTATTGTGTTTATTAAGTTGTTATTGTTAAACACGTCTCCTACAACTTCCAAATGTAGTAGGCATCTACATTCATTTGGAATAGTCATTTGCGTGACTTAAATGAATATAATCTTTCTATTGATCTCATTGGTAGACACAGGTAGGTAAGAAGTAAATAGTAACTGAATATGATAACCTGTATACAGTGTAGCTCATTGAAATCTGTAAGTATGGGAAAGTCTGAAACTATAAGTCATACGAAGATATGTTCTTAGGGACCATATTATCATCGATTTTAATAAAAAGAAAAACTGCATTCATACATTCGAAAGAAAAACTGTACCTAGGTGGGAATAGTAGGTACCTGAAAAATAAACTTACACGTTTTTTAATTCAAATATCGATGATGAAAGTTTTAAACAGTGAAAATAGTACATTTCCTAACTAGTGCGGGAAAACTTTTTTTCGGCGAGAGTGAAACGAGGGCGACAATCACCCGAGTTCAAAAAAAGTTTTTGTACGTGTAAGGGACGATTTTTTTCATAACAAGTGCGTCCAAAAGAGAAACTAGGGCGCGCGAAGCGTGGGCAAAGTTCGTTTTTGCGCACTAGTTAGGAAAAGATATATTTTTATTAAAATCGATGACATGGTTCCTAAGAACAGATCTTCATATGTCTTATAGTTTCAGACTTTCCCATACTAACCAATTTGAATGAGCAATCCTGTAACTGTATACAATACAAAGTGAATTTTTTATGATTGTGCTCCATTTGGGGCATTTTCAGTATAGTGTTTCGGTTAGAAATAGGGCGAGATTTTTTTTTCTCCCAAAAGAAATATTGATTGTCTATGTAGCGTCGGCAAACTTGAAGAACCTGGTGG
Organism: Thaumatotibia leucotreta; assembly: GCA_025490895.1. Classification (NCBI taxonomy): domain Eukaryota; kingdom Metazoa; phylum Arthropoda; class Insecta; order Lepidoptera; family Tortricidae; genus Thaumatotibia; species Thaumatotibia leucotreta. The sequence goes on from JALPQI010004278.1 coordinate 41,938, forward strand.
GTTATGATGGTCCCGTTTTGTCTATTTATCGTGCTACGCGTCACTTTCGCACTTGTATACTTGTTAGAACGTGACGGCAACGCCGACAAACGATTAGAGGGGGTACCACCATAAGGCTACTACTGCTCCACAGAAAAATAAAAATAAAATTGACGTGAAACAAAAATTATTCTCTTTTACTTAATTAGAAAAAGCTACTGAACAAGGATGGAGAACAACCATTAAAATTTCACTTTGGCATATACTATAGGTAGGTATCTAGGTTTTGACATTTTACTAAAAGCATAACAAGAAGCTAAAAGCGCACTAGTGAAACTGCACTCTAAAAGGGAGGAAACTGTGAGAAGGATTCCACTAGATGGAGTGGATAAGCGCCTCAAGGACCTCAAGAGTTCTCAGGAACAATGGCTGGGGGCCGTTTTTGTTCGCATGAAAAAGCGTGATTTAATTATAACCTGATGTATTTTGAGCTGACTTGGCCTCTTCTATGGAAATTACGATTGGAATCGACGCTGATGTTTTTAAAAAAATTAGGAGGTTCTCAATTAGACTGATTATTTTTTTGTAGTACCTTCGAAACATTAAGTACAGATGTCGCTAGTGATTAGATTCACAATACCATTGGAAAAAATTGCTGTAATCGACGGAAGATAGTCTGGTGTAATTGGGAGCACGCTGAGCCGGTAACTCGGAGGAGGCGGGTTCGAATCCCGTGTCAACCAGAGTCTTTCGCAGTTATTTTTCTATGGTAAGCACATCTGATACGACATTGTGGTATTTTTTGTATTTACGTAAAGGTGGATTTACACCAAAAGAGCGAATGCTCATTCTATCCACCACTTTACGAAATCAACGAATTTTGACGAATTTCGTAGAGTGGGGAGAGAATGATCGCTCGTTTGATGTAAATCCACCTTCACTTAATGTCTCTGAGAATCGTGAACCGCTTTTCAATTTATTTTTTATCGAACGGGTATAGTTCTGAGATTTAGCTCCCGTTGGACCCGTAGGTCCGGGTCTGATGATACGATCATGGGGAAATCGATTGAAGTCTGTTTTTATTATTTTTTATTTCACGATTATTTTCTTACGACTTAATACTATCGTTCGTTGTTAAATATTATCTGATGGCCTGCCGTAAACTTCGAAGTCGATATGAACGAACATCCTGTTACCGTCACTCTAATGGCGGCTTCGTTGGACTGACAGAGATATATTATAATGCTCAGAATTTAAGAAGTGTACGGCGGACCTAATTGGAAACTTGCGAAAATCATACATATAAGTGGCAAGTTACTAAGTAGACTGTCACTCTTACGAAGGAGTTATCAGTGTGACAGAGACAGATGCCCGATGTAGGGGTACTGTACTACAAAATGCACGCGAAAGACTTGAAAAAAATAATGTATATTTTGCCCATACATTTTCTCACCAGGCGTATACTCGTATGTTAATTATGGTCCGGGACTGTGACAGTAGCTAGTGTATATAAGCAAATATCACTAATATAGGTACCGACTGAAGTAGGAACCAAAACTAACAGATTTTTCCATCTGTGTTCATTCGACAATAATGTACGCGAGTGCGCGGTGCCATGCATATCAGATAACGTAACTGTAGCAACGATACACGTCCTTAATATAAGTTTGGTCATTATACAATCAAATTACAAACGATGGCGTGTGACTCAATAAGTGCATGGCGTAAAGAACTTGCTAACTCGAGACATTTTAGTAAAGGAAATGAAATTTAATTTACGGCCAATTTAAGTTCAAATTTCATCTACCTATGATCTCGAGTTACTTCTTCACGCCATGCACCGAAATAATCCTGGCTTACAAATATACATACCTGATTAATTATTCGATACAAAACTTTGAGAGCCTGTTCCAAATTGTTATTGTCATGTCGTGAACTGTCAAAATAAGTTTAAAAGCCTTACATTTTGTTTCACTTCTATTCATTAAGCAACTTGTTGGAATTTTATTCGCGTATTTCCTTATTCATTTCTTTACTTCGGTTGCTTCCGTCTATTCTAATTTAGGTGATTGCTTGCTCATCGTTTAGTAAAATGGGACGTTTTCAACCGAGAGACAATAACGACAATTGCCTGGATTGCCTTCCAATTGCTTTAGAAATGTACAGAGCAATTTGCTGGAAATATTTTATCGATGTGCCATTGATACGCGTCTAATTAACATTTTGCACTTAATTAAATAAATAAATATGACGGGGCAGTCTTTCAGTAATTAATCGACCTAGTCTCACGGTAAGGCTTGTGTTGTGATTATGCTAGTGTCAAACAAGTACGCTGTCAGACTAATGACAATGACTATTAAATTTCGATATTCTTATGTCGCTTTGTCAAAGTCAGAATTTTATAACTTTCAGCCTACAAATGACTAGCTTGGAATATCGAACTCTATAGGTGCATTCAGACCAAACGAGCATTCGCTATTCTATCCCCCGTTCACGTTTTGTGTAACGATCGAATTTCCTAGAGTAGGTAAGGGGTTAGAATATGAATGAGATTACATAGAATGCTAGTTTAGTCTGAATGCACCTTTCCTGGTAATATACTCTCCAATAAGTAGATTTATCAACAGTTAATTGGATATCACCTGCTGATTTCTGAACCAGCTCAGATTCATCAACCGCAACAGTCATCTACCTAATCGACTGGGACAGTGCCAACTTAACTACCAATTGTTATCAATATCAAGATGAACGACGAGACGAAGACGTGATCCAAATGTACAAACTTTTTAAGAATTGCACTTTTAATAGTTTATCTGCCATAGTAGTTGTATTGTGTGTATGGTACGACAGTATGTCGTGGCGAGATAGACTTCCCGTCTTTTACTAAGTATGAATACAACAGGGACGCATAGCTTACGAGTATTATTAACCCAAACTCTTCAATTCTTCTTTTTCCCTGTCAGTACCTCACATAGGTACTTTATTCTACAAAGCACTTGCGCTGGGTGACCTATCGGAATAAAGTCATATGTGCCTACTGCACAGAACAGGTGCACTTCGAGAAAAGCTTTGCAGTCCGTAGACTATTTTCTCGTATTTACGTTCGTGTTTCCTTACAAACTCGAGTCCAGCTTTAGGCTGATCGAGCACATTTTATTTGTCAATGAAACGATGACAAATGTCTAAGAATACTTCCTTTTTATAGAAGCTGCGAACAATGTAAAGTAACAAAACCTTGCATTTTTATAAATTATAAAAATATGCATAATTAGGTAATAGATTATTAAATTAAATGTGAATATGAATATTAATGGAATGTCACTCTAACGAAGGCGTAATTTGAGAGACAGAGAAAATTTTCCCGAAATTTGCGGATTTCGTAATTCGCGGTAGGGCCACAAATCTCAGGCATCGTCTCAGATCCATGATGGCCACGTGTTTCAATTGTTCCGAGGCAACCAGTAGAATCCTACACCAGTAGTTCAAACGACGTAATGGACCTACGTTGTCCACTTTAATCTAGTTTTAAGTTATTTTCATTCTAGTATGTTCCTAAGTTGTAGTTAAAATTGTGAAGTTGTGTTATTTGCTCTACCTAAAATATAGGAAAACACTGTCACAAGAAACTAGTCCTCAAAATGGGCTGTAGGCGTCCTTACAAGAGCCTTGAAGTCCAGTGGACGTCTTTTATTGGACTCCGTTTAACTCGTCCGTTCAAGTCTGTTTGCATCCGAAAGGATCGAAATATAACAGCATCTTGAATTTTCTCGAGTTGTGTTTGAGTAAAACAAGTAAATATTGTTTGTTGAGCAGATTTCTCTTTGACAACCACTTGATGTTCGGGATTGTTTTTGGCTGAGAAAATTTCAAGTGTATTTTAGGGAAAGGAAATGAAAGGGAAACAAAGCTTGAGTAGAAATGATTGGGTTAAAGAGCGGTGAATTTTATAAAATTTTAGAATAATTTTATAAGATAAATTACCTGGTTGCGGAGTAAGATGAAATGATTATGAATTAGGTACAATGTAGGTTAGGTAACTAGCTCTAAAATATGAGGAGGTCTTCCAAAAAATGGCATGAGCGGTTGCGCAATATTAGAATAGTGTAAGGGTCAAAAGGTCGACACTTAATGTATCTAGCAGGCCCTTTTTTCACCATGATGACAAGTGTGATATAATACACATTATATATATATATATATATATATATACAGTGTGGAAATTAAACTCGGGCCCTGGAGGAAAACTACTTTAAATCCTTAAGCTAGCTCATTTTACTTAAAGGAGACATTCCTTTATTTTTGAAAAGAAACAAATCTGCATTAAAAGATTTTTGAAAACTCACTTGCTTCACCCGGGACTCGAACCAACTAAAATTAAAAAAAATAAACACTCCTTATTTTATTATACTAATCGGTAGTATTAATATTCAGGATAAACTTTCTCTAACAAACATTAGGTCCTAAAAATAAAAATAATTGTTAAATCTAACATCAACTTTATTTTACTATAAATTTTGTAACACTTAAACTATTTAACTGATAAATTGTTCGAAATGAGCCCCGTCGTTCCGGCTACACAACATTAGTCGTCGTTGAAATTCATTTGTTGTAGCCTTCAGCAAAGTGTTGTGGTGTATGCCCCTAATAACACTTTCTACCGCAATCCTTAGCTCTTGAACGGTTTCATAGCAAGTTTGATAAACAACATTTTTTACATGACCCCATAAAAAGAAGTCCATGGGTGTCAGGTCTGGACTTCTTGCAGGCCATCTAATTGTCCCGTTTGTACCTATCCAGGCATTGAAATTTTCATTAAGGTATGCCCTGGCAATTCTGCTGTTGTGGGCAGGTGCACCATCTTGTTGAAAAATGATATTATTTCGTTCCTCTTCTGGTAGAAGGTTTAATTGATTTTGTAAAAGCTCCAATATTTCAATGTATTTTGCTGCATTCAGATGTCCTTCGTAAATGTGCACCAAAACAACCATGTTACTTTTGATTCCACACCAAACATTAAACGAAAATCTGACCTGATTGCTCGTTTCACGGACACGGAATGGATTTTGACGAGTCCAATAATGATTGTTATGTCTATTATACATTCCATTATTACTAAAATTTGTTTCGTCAGACCATACAATACAGTCCAAGAAATTTGGGTTGCGAGCTATTTTTGTTCGAATATTTTCACAAAACTGTAATCTTCTGCCACTATCTCCGGGATGTAGTTTCTGCACCAATCGCCCATCTCGATAACATTTGTATTTGTATTTTTTCAGAACTTTAAGTATACTAGTATGGTTGATGCCTATCTCTTGAGCAGCTTCCCTGCTTGAAGCTTTCGGGTAACACTCGAAGTATGTCAAAATGCTTAACTCAACATCGCTATAGTCCAAATGTTGTTGCTGTGGGCGTCCAGTCTTCTTTTTAAAACTTCCAACGGTCAGTAAATTATTCACAATTCGAGACAAAACTTTTCTAGATGGTTGTTCTCTGTCTGGATACTTCTCGCGATACCACTGCAGAGCTAAATCGTAGCTCTTGTTGCAAACAAAGTAAGCTTCTAATAAATCGAATTTTTCTTGATACGCCATTATAAGATAATTTAATTACGTAAGTGAAGCAACGCGACTTAAATAAAATCTGTTGATAAAACGTCGGCTGAGAATGCAATTGTGCTATACGCCACTTGCCTTGGTTTACAGGAGAGCGAAATGAAACAAAAAAAAATATTTCTTGAAATGTCTTATAATTTTGCAATATTTAACTTAACTGACACTTTAGTATATTAATTTACTATTTTTTGTTATATACAATTAATGTTTAACTTATTATAGTCATGAGATAAAAGTAGTTTTACAATTGCCATATCCATTTTGGTAAGAAAATGTTTAACTTGCTATGTATGACATGACACAAAGTTATGGATGTGTCACAAAATATTAGTGCAATGTCAAGAAAGGTAGACATTAAAAAGCAATTGTTTATGCAAATAATAGTACATTGTTGTAGAGGCTGGAAAGTAAGCAATAGATGAACGAGTTTGTTTGAAGGCCGACCCTTGGGGAGGCCTTCAATAGTACGAGTTCATCTATTGCACTTTCAGCCGCGGCTAAACATTGTGCTTTTCACGACAACTGTGAGGAAATAAAACACATTTTTTATAATTATTAAAAATTAGTGACATTTTTATGTGGCTGAAAGCCATAATCCTGTGCCACAAAAATTAAAAAAAAAAAACAAGCAGTCCGAGAAAATTTCTCTGAAATAATTTTCAAAACGTCGTATCTACCTATGAAATCCGTGTTTAGATATGACCTTTTAGTTTACGTTCAACATTGTTGTACTGTTCGTGACGTTCATAGATGTACAGCTATCACAATTTGACAGCCATACGTCTATAGGCAACTTTCCGTACTGTGTTTAGTCAAACAATCACCACATTTACGAACAGTGTCGTGAAAAAGTTATTTTACGACTAGATTTATTTCAAGTCAAGACGATAATTTATCTCGAATATGAAGACATACTTATTCATTCACGTGGGTACACTCTTGGGTAGTCTCGTTAGTTTTTCGTCACATTCCTAAATTTGTCCGATTCTGCTTTCGTCACCCATTCTTTATTCGTCACGATCGTCGATGGTCTTTCTCATCTTTGGTCAAATTTGTTGTTCATCTTTATCTTAATCCGTCTCGTTCTTAACTCGTCATAATTTTCTTTCGGCATGTTCGCTGTTAAATCTATGTTTTTCGTACATTTTCATAGTTTTAAGTCGGTACCAACTTAGAATATGACCAAATACGAAATGACAAAAAACGATCGAGTCGAAATAAGAAAAAGGTCAACAACTTATTATGGTCAAAGACGACAATGACTGCAGACTAACTTGACGAATGAAGAATGGGTGACGAATGCAGAATCGGACAAATTTAGGAACGTGATGAAAAACGAATGAGACGACCCAAGAGTATACCTTCACGTGAATATGGTGCCAATATTGATTCCCAATAATATATTCATGTGAATAATTTTTTTACTTTCTTGTAAATAGGTACCATCTAATAGGTGACCTTCTCTATTTTGTGAAATGATAAGCTTTGCAACGATATCTAGTGCTAATGTCGATATGAAAAAATATCGATGAGAACAGCTTATAATACGTTTACTAAATAAGACATAAGAATAACATATTAACGTTATTATTTCTTATCAACTAATAAAATTACAGTTTAACTACACGCTCTATAAATTAAAAGACATGTCATATAATATGTACCTTAGGAACAGTGACCGAGGCCTCCTGTGGCCAGGACTTAAATAGCATGGCATGGCAGGAAAGCAGGAGGTCGCTGGTTCGATTCCAGTCTTGGTAATTGGGGGTTCGGTCACTTTTTCTGTAGTATATGTATTTTTCTGTAGTATGTGTCAGCTTCTGTAGCCTAGTTGGCAGTGACCCTGCCTACGAAGCTGGAGGTTCCGGGTTCGAATCCCGGCGAGGGCATTCTTTGTGTATTTATTTATCACAAATGTTTGTTCCTTGGTCATGGCTGTGTATGTATCTAAGTATCTATACGTATCTATCTATTATATAAGGTCCTAATTTATTAGATGCAGATATTTTTACAGCTGATAGTACTCGGTCTCTGGAGTATATTAAACCGTGAAACATTATAGCTTTTACGATGTTTTTTTGGAGAAAATGGAAAAACAAATTTGCTACGTAAAAACACCCTGTTAATGTGATTATTAAATGAAAACTCTTTGAACAGATTCTAGTACCTCTTTTACGTACCACTTAACTGGCACTGGCCGATAAATTAAATAGTTGCTTGTCAATGTCATGTTATTTTCCGTTAGATTGTGTCGTTTGATGACATGACAGACAGAGTGTTATTATGACATGTGATAATGCACATGATGATTTTTTCTTGAGGAAATTATAATTATTTTTTTTGTTAGGAAAATGAAATCAAAAAAGTTACATGAAATGATTTCTTAATTTATATTTAAAGTTAATTATTTTAATGTAAAGTATCATGTGTTAAAATATCTGCATCTAATAAATTAGGACCTTATATATATCGTCGCCTGGTACCCACAACACAAGCCTTAATTGAGCTTACCGTGGGACTAGGTTGATTTGTGTAAGATGTCCCAAGATTTTTATTTATTTATTTATTTATTTTATATATCATTTCTTGCAATTTATGGTTAGGTACTCGTAATGATAAATATTATGTAGGTATTTATACCACCAACTTATTAAGATAAAAGCTTGAAGTATGAATGACACAAATCATTATAAATCAAACCTACTTTCTTTATTGTCATTTATCAAAAAATATTCGATACTTTTTTCTTACCTACCCTGTAAGAAAAAAGTATCAAATATTCGATACAATCAAATCGATTAATGGATTATGTCACAAAAATGTTGATCGGTTAGTCGCTTGGCACACTGATAAATAGCTGTTAACCGTAAATTTGTGTCATGTCCGGACATGGCACAATATTGTAATCACTATGTATTGCGGTTCGAGGATATGGCACAAAAATATATGTTTTTTTTAAGTATAAAATAAGAATTTTTAAAAATCGATTACTGTTATAAACTACAAAAAAAATATTCTATCAAGAACCATTAAAAACCGATTTTGCTTAAAAATGGATATGGCACAATTGCATTCTCACCCGACGAAAAATCGTTCGAATTTTAAAATTATTGTCCCGCATTACAAACAAAGTCAAACGTTCCATTTTTAAGCTTCTCCACTGAACGCCTCGGATCATGTAAGAAGGAAATGTGCACAGAGGTTTTACCACTATTGAACAATTTTCTTATCGAAGATTTCAACAAGGTACTTAACGATAAATTAGTAAGCGTGTACTTCATACGAAGTCTTTGAGTGTTGGAGAGATAACCGAACCGTTACGTGTCTTTTACTGTTAAAAGTGAACAGTAGCCAAATATTTTTTTAGAGAAAGTTTATCCTGAATATTAATACTACCGATTAGTATAATAAAATAAGGAGTGCTTATTATTTTTTTTTTTTTTTTTAATTTTAGTTGGTTCGAGTCCCGGGTGAAGCAAGTGAGTTTTCAAAAATCTTTTAATGCAGATTTGTTTCTTTTCCAAAATAAAGGAATGTCTTCTTTAAGTAAAATGAGCTAGCTTAAGGATTTAAAGTAGTTTTCCTCCAGGGCCCGAGTTTAATTTCCACCCTGTATATTACACATATATAATACACATTATATATATATATATCATATATAATGTGTATTATATATTTGCTCCCCAAAAGTCATCCTTTATCAAACACATGGCAGAAACCATATCTGAACGCTGGAATCGCTCCTTCCAGGCTTCGAGCGAGAATTAGGGTCTCACCAAACTAGTCGACGCCGTTTCGGCTAATCGCGTACGGAAAAAGCTTTATGTCAACGCAATAAGAGCGAGGACATCGTAAATCGGCTCGGCTCACGCGAAACGACGTCTTTCGACGGGAAAACGGCGTTTTGCCGTAAAGCTGTTCGCATTCGTACGACCCCGTTTGCAGCCTAACGCACACGTTCGCATTCGTAAATCTCCTAATACCGCCGTACGGCTCCGATCACGGCCGACTACCTGCGATAAGCACCGGTCAGAGCTGGCGGAAGCCGTTCAGCGTCTTCGACGGCCGAACATAGCTGACGACGGCCGAAAAGAGCCGATGACGGCCGAAGTAGCTACTGATGCGTTTGTATTTATTCATTTGAATTATTACCCACATTAAAATCTGCAATAGATCTGACAACACGAAGTAATACTGTCGTAATCATACACGTCTGTTCAATTTCAAACTAGTTTCTAACAACTAGTCTCCAAAAATGAGATTTACGATTGCCGATCACCCGCTGTCCTATCTAACTATTCGTCGGACTCGGCGGCTGTACGCGTGCTGTCGGACGTCTCGACGGCAGGACGGAGCACGGGAGAGCCGACCGCCGCTTTACAACTGCTACCGCAGGCGATCGAGCGTTTCCACGGCCGCAAGGAGGATGAGACTGCTTAACGCAGGTGTTCAACCGCGGAGACGGTCGATCGGCTAAATGCGAATAGTGTGGTGTAAAACACTCGGCGAAAGCCGACTCCGCGTCGATTGGTTTGGTGAGACCCTTAATGTCGTAGTAATACGCGCTACAAGCATGTGCATTCGAGGCACACTCCACCGCTTCAAGCCCACTGCCAGATGGCTCGGCTTCGAAGATGGTGCTTTCCCACATCGATTAACTCTTTTTCTAGAACTAGATATTTTATATTCACTAATTACTTATTTTATTTTAAATTATTGTATGTTATTTGAATAAAAGATTTGTCTACTTACTACTTAATACGTAACCTAGATATTCATACCATAAATAGCAAGATGAGTCTTATGATTTACGCATTTGAGTTGTTATGTAAGCAATTTAAAAATACAATTTACCGGATCGAATAAATAATGAAATCAACGGGAGTATACTATTATGCTTGAGTTCAACCCTGTGTATTCCCTGTACGAATGTATGGTGGTAGCCATCCAGGCGGGTACTAGTAAAAATACCCTACCACCGGCTGAGAAGCTGGATACTCAGTATTTCCCTTAGTCGACTCCTACGACACCCACGGGAAGAGAGGGGCGGTGATTTTTGTATTCTTACTCCGTCACCGCACGGATAATTCTTTAATTTAATTGGGACTTGGTTGATTTGTGTAAAGATGTCCAATAAATATTTATTTATATTAGCTATCTATTATAATATATATCGTCGCCTGGTACCCCACATCACAAGCCTTACTTGAGCTTACCGTGGGACTAGGTCGATTTGTGTAAGGTGTCCCAAGATATTTATTTATTTATTTATAGGAGGTTCATTCCACGAAAAAGTCCACTTATATCCCGTACGAACAGTACGAACACGGTTTTTCTCAAAATTTTAGGTTTATCGAAGTTCTGTTTCGAGACTAGAGGAGTAAAAAATTGCTCAAAAATATATAATATGATATTACTAATAACTCGGAAGAAAACTCAAATTAACGAAATATACACGCGTTTGTACGGGACAGCCCATGGAATGCTTCAGTAGGTACTTATTTTATCAACGATTTCATTTCATTTCAAAGACCAAAATATCTAAAACAAAGAGGTAACAGGGTATCGGCCTTCCACTCCACTTCAGAGCCGGTCACGCGGCCGAGAATGCCTTCGAACCCTTTACTGTGCCTTTGACAACCTGGAAAAAACGAATCACTAAGGAAACCCGAAGGAAATTTTGATATTCGATTACGAATTTGGTATTTGAAATTATCAACGCTAGACCGACCAGACATTTAGCATTCAAAGATTTCTTTCGAACTACTCGTATTACTAGTAACGATGGATGTATCCAGAGAATGTATTTTCCATATGATTTTAGCGTTGAAGGTAAACTTTAAACAGATATAACTTAATCCAATATCTCTCTGTCATACACTATGGTACCTAGTGTTTTATCGTCTGTCATTATGGATATAAATAACTGACTGTTACGTTCTTATTTTGTAAGTATACCTACTTAATTACCTACAAATAAGTGAATATCACGACAAACTATCACGAAAAGCAATTGTACGATTTGTCATATTTGTAAAACCGACTCTTTCTGTGAAACTTGAATCGTATTTCCCGTTTGAAACATTACTTGCAGGCAGTAGGTATCAATCCTTGTTCAAGAAAACGTTATTTAAAACTTCCGATTTGATGAAACGGTGACCTCGTTTTGAAAGACTGACCCTGGATGCGATTGGAAAAGCCAATTGATCAAACACAGTCGCGTTTGAGGCGCTACTTAATTACAGCCCGAATTAAGAGAGACCACAGTTTACACAAAACAGAAGTTACTTTAATGAAAATCTTACGCCTGTATACGATAATTTATTGTTTGTATGTATTTTGTTTGGTCTCGGAAACGTCTCTAATATTTCGGTACTTTGCAAGGGATTTCTTGGGCGAGCAATCGATCTTTGTTGCCCTTACAGCTGAATACCGCGAGTTTCGAGTTAAAAAAAGAAGCTAATTCGCCCAGGTACTAAATATTGTTTAAATTTCATAAATCATATGAAGAATCTTACTAAAGATATCACTAACACAGATACTCAGTCCAGCGTTAGACAGAACTAGCTGCATTCCCACGGTATTTTTACAAACTGACAAACTGTAACACTAGTTGCCTCCGGCTGGTTACTAAGTTCCTTGTAAAACCCAAGTGCACCCATTTCCCACGGACCAATTTGTCTCACGTCAAATTATATATGCAATTATGCACTCATATTGGGCACCGTGACAATCTGTATTTACACATTTTGGTGCGCTCCCGAACACCGCAGCCGCACCAGCTCATTTAATGTTGGTTGGAAGACCACACCAGCGCTAGGTCCATAATTTAAGTATTCATCAGTTTATCATTTCAGCCAAAGGACTTCCACAGTTCAATACACTTCCACATTGACCAGATAGAAGCAACCTACAAACCTGCATTTATCAAGTCCGCGCAGCTCTATAACCAGGCCAATCGACCAGCTTGCGGGTGGGAAATGGGCATCCTATTCACTGGTCAGTACACGGTTTTTTGCTCCAACGACCATCGGTTCTTCGAGCTATGTGCCATGTCCATTGCCACATCAGCTTGGTTACTGGTTTCTCATGGCGGCTTGGTTCGTGTGGACAGGGACCTCGGGCCTGCGGCCGGGTTGATAGACTGACAGCGTGGGTTAACTTCTCTGGTCTTCGGCTCTCGGGTTCACGTGGAGAGTGCTTCTTCGTTCTAGTTGGTATTCGGCTTGACTAAGTAGGAAGTAGGAGCTCAATTTTCGGCCTTCGATAACTTGACGCTTATTTAGTTACAAAATATATTGAACGCTCCGAGCTCTGTTATCTCCTGTAGTCTTCTTTCGACCACGGACCTAGCGGACATAGAATGTATAAGGTATATATTATAGTAAAATTGAACTACTGTTTATGTTAATAGTATAGGTAAGAAGAGGCTGCGCGCAGTAATTTGTGCGCCTTTTGTTGTCCTGACGCCGGAGATGCTTTCCTTTCGACCAAGTTAATATAAGTAGATTGTCTTGAAATAAACCCCAGCTTATTTTACACTAAATAAAAATTTCATATTGCCGCATGGTGACGGCACTAAGCATACATTTGTCACCATTCCATCTCCTCCCGTGGGCGTCGTAAGATTCGACTTAGGAATTTGAGTGTCAATGAATATTCGTTTATGGAATATTTTATAATAGATTTATTAACAATAGTAAACAGTAAAACACAATATTGTAAAATTAGTTAAGTAAGAATTGAGCGTAGGGCCATTAAAGTCTTCAGTCTCAAGAGCTGTCTTAGATTTACATGACATTGACTTGAATACATATTAGTTATGTATTTTGTAGACTTAGCTTATAAGACTGTTAGCTTAACAGCCTCTTTATAATTATTATTATTTTTTTTATTATTTTTTATTTTTTTTTTTTGACGTTTGGAGAGCCTATACACCTCCAAAATTATAAATTTTATTTATTATTCTTAGCATCTAATTTCTTTGACCGTGGAGACCTTTTACATCTCCACACTTAATATTTATTTCACCATGGAGCCCATTCATCTCCTTATATAGCAAAATTTTGACTTATTGGATACATAATAATTATGTATTCTGTAGCACTAGTTTACAAGACTGTTAGTTTAACTGTCTTCTGACATGAAACATTTGTTTCATACACCTTTTTATTTACTTTTTATTGACATTTGGAGATTCTTTACACCTCCAAATCATTATTATTATTATTTATTAACTGACACTGGGGACACTTTACATCTCCAAAATTATGTATTATTGACATTAGAGAATATACATCTCTAGTTTAATTTAATATTAGAGTTTATTTTACTGTGATGTCATATTTAAATAGGTATTGGCTGTTGTCTTTTATATAATAAGAATAGTTGCTTTGTGATTGTCACTAAATTGTTAATTTTATTATTATTGTTAAAATCATGACGATTAGAGACCTTTTACATCTCTAAATCTTATTTTTTCTTTATTCTGTATAGATATAGATATAGTTCTGTATAGATATAGATGCTTAATAATATTGTGAACATGTACAATAATAATTATTTTTGTTTAATATTATAATTCTTTATTTATTTCTCTTTTTTATAAAAATGTCTATTATATTTTTTTTTTATGTAATAAATTCTTTAATGCATGTTATTTTAATAAGATGTATTATTATACTGTTTTGAAAAAAGTAAGTCCACCTGAGTTTCTTACTGGTTCTTCTCAGGAACGGTGTAGGGTTTGAACCAGTAGTAGATTTTTTTTCTCTCTCTTGATAATGTCAGACGATTCGAAAATGCTTATTAATAAGCTTACTTGAATAAAGAATAGTTTGACTTTGACTTTGACTTTGAAACTGGTTACTCCAGTTTGGCGCACTGAATGTTTATGTAAAATTTTGTAATTGCGTTTTCTTGAATAAATAAATAAATTCGTTTATATAGAAGATGGCTACATCCAGCAGTGGACTGGGAAATTGATAGAGGCTGATTATGTGAATAATTTCCAATCAATTAATGTCACTAAACACTATAGCATACAGTACCTAATTAATTAAGTATTATTTTTTATTTTCATAAATTATTAAAGAGCCCAATATGAGGTTGAGGGCCCCTTTTATTTATTTTACTAAGGAATAATTAAATAACCATTTGATGAGTATCTAAAATTAGCAAAAACTTGTTATCATTTAAATGAAAGATAGCGAATTTAAAAACAAATGTGAAAAGGTGACCGCTGAATTTGTATATAGGTAGGTACCTATGTTCATACATTAATTATAATTATTTTGTTTCCTAACAACTGGTTACCCTACTAAATTTATTTACTTATATAAGTATTTATTAGTATTTTCCATTATTTCGCTTTAATATTAATACTTCGTCTTTGTTCTTCTCATTGTTCTAACCACCATTCAATTTTTGGGTAACGAATTATATATTCCAGTTCGTACTGATTTTTCATTTCTTCCTCGATTTCAAATTAAACTTGAGCAATGATTAAGCCGCATATTATGCAGTCCCCCGCATCGATTTCAATAAAGGAAACCCGAACCATCGCGCATTTTTCTCGAAGATGAAAAAATGAAAAAATATTCCCTAAACCTTAACTCTTTATTACTTTTCATTTTTCGGAAAATTACCTACGTTATTAGCAATACTCGGCGGGGGTGAGCTATTTTCATATTAAATGTCACGTGATACATGTCATTTAGTATGAAAACAGCTCACCCCCGCCGAGCATTGGTTATTAGAGAAACATTATAACATAATGTACTACTTGGCAAGGCAACGCTTCACTTAGCTTTTAATACCGTAAGATGGGGCTATTTGAGACCCAAGGGGCTATTTGGTAACATCGAAATTAAAGGTGTTAGACCCATATAGATGTGTTGGCCCACCTCGCGGGCCAAGCTCTGGGGAATCTTTGGGCTGCTTTTAATTGATAATTCGTAATATATTCGTACAGTTTTAATTAAATAAAACAAGTTACAAGAACACTTGAGCGTCGCTTGACATTCTTAAAAAAGTAGTCTCCCACAGATAACATAAAATTGACTTTACGCGCCAAAAATGCACATTATGGCGGGATATGAGAACTGTCACAATGACAATCCTTCAATGTTGGTACACTGTATTAGCCTTGCTATTTTATTAACAATGATACAAATTATTATGACAGATAACTTGTGACCGCAATATCTTCTCCCTAAATCTAACAATAAATAGCCTCGGGGTGACCATATATAAAAAGGATATTACAAAATATGAAAATGCTAACATTCGGCTAATCCTGGCAACAAAACGCGACTCCGCGTTTTATTATTAACGTTTATACAAAACTAAGCAGTGCTATGAAAATAATTGAAAACATTTAAAAATTATATTATAACTTACACACTAGATTGTAACAGGTATTCCCTTGAAACCTGCAACAACTCACTCTTAGAACATGTAATTGTCTCACTACTTCATACTGATGTATGAAGTAGTGAGACAATTACATGTTATGCATGTACATATTCACATGTCATTGACTCACTGTTTCTTATAAACTAGATCAATGCATGAATTCACATGTCATTGACTCACTGTTTCTTATAAACTAGATCAATGCATGAATTCACATGACATTGACTCACTGTTTCTTATAAACTATATCAATGCATGAATTCACATGACATTGACTCACTGTTTCTTATAAACTAGATCAATGCATGAATTCACATGGCATTGACTCACTGTTTCTTATAAACTACATCAATGCGTGAATTCACATGTCACTGACTACTGTTTCTTATAAACTACATCAATGCAACTATTCACATATCATTGACTCTCTATTTTTTTTTATAAATGACTTCAGTATAATTATTTGCAATTATTCACTGTTATTAAATGTACATACCATGTACTCACTAATATTTTTCATCATTACAAAACTTGCAATGACTCACTTTTGTATATAATAAACAATCTCTTGTTACTTAAATTTGCATCATAAACATTTATAATTTCACACTTCAATGTAAATTCACTGGGGTTAAAGTACACATACTTAAAACTGTTTCTTGTATCGACTCACTTTAAAGAAGTATTTATGTATTCTAAAAACAAACTTCACAGGTCTCTCTTTTAGCTTTTTACAAGTTATATATATTGTATATTTAATTCTCACTCTTAAATAATATCATAAACTTTGACTCTCACTACAAGATATTGTACTACATACTTTCAGTTATGTCATAAAGCTCAATTTTAATATCAATTGCATATCACATAATCACATAAATAAGGAATGCAAGCAGTGATACATTAAGAAATATAAAAATGTACTTGTGTCAATCTATTTACTCTCTAGTTCTCTTATAGAACAATTTACTAATAGAAACTAAGAGTTCAATATTGAACTGGAAGGTTTTCTTTATACTTTCAATTACTACAATATCATTGTTATTATTATATTTTTGCTCTAATAGATAATTTTCTAGTATTTTTCTTAATATGACTTTATATAAACCGCTCTTCAATTAGATAACAATTAACAAACTACATTTTCACATACCACTACTCTGAGTCACTAGAAATAACAACATTACTGAATACTAGCCAAGGGTGCAACTTATCTACTGCATAAGTGCCTTTGTACGCTTTACTGCCTTGCTTACAGGTGATTGGAGAATTTTCTGTTTCATACCAATCATAAGGACCAGCACATTTGGAGATAATTTTCTATGCTTGAGCTATTTCGGCTCTTACGTATTGGCTTAACTAATTAATTTCCAAATCCTTGCAATATTGGTAAATCACACAAGTCCCAATCTGTTAGTAACTTATGAGCTTCACTTTATCTTATTGAAGTGCTACGGCTACCAAAGTTGACATATGCGTGACATTGTTGCCCATTGATAAAGATGGATTTATAATATTAGTCATTGACACTTGTAGGTAGTAATATTATAATTAATGCATTACACTGTTTTATTGTTTTCTTCATTTAAAATATGATCCTTATTGCTACTTGAACTAGCCTTTTTGCGACAATCTATGGTTTCATGGCCTAATTTAAAACAGTAAGTACATTTTTTTAGAGGCTTTGTGCACTTTATGCTAATATGTCCAATATCATTGCAATTAAAACATTTGAGTGACTGTGTGTTTGTATCATTTGCTATATTTTGACCATGAATAACTTGGTTCAGTGGTATATTTTTGTTGTGTACAGGATTATTCATATCACTTTGAGAAACAGTGCGCAGATAATTTAATAACTGTTCAGGTTTTCCAAACATACATGCACCGGCACTCATTCTGACAAATTTGTCATCAATACCATGTATTATGCAACCAATTGCTTTACGGCCTGATATCTCACCATACTAATGCCATTTTATCATAGTAATCATTTTCTAATGACTGTCCAATCCGGCAACGTAATTTTAACATGTTTGTCAAGAGATCTCCATAATTCTCATTTACTAGAAAAGCTGCTTTTAATTTTCCTGTCCACTCAACCCATGTGAACAGAACTGATGGCAGACTTTGGTACCATTTCTTTGCTAAGCCTACTAATTTTGGTAATGCATAAAGACAAATGTGTCGGTCATCCCAACCATATATCTGGGCACATTCATTTACCTTTGTTAACCAAGTAAGTATGGTTTGACTATTATCACTTGGGTCAAAGTCTGGCACCACACTATGTGAAACAGGAAAATTATTAGATGCCATAGAAAATGTTGTTATTGGTGTTTGTGTTCTATGGCAACAACTATGTGAATGAGATGAATGATTATCTTGACTCCTATTCTTATGCTTGTGTTTGTGTGCCCTATCATAGGATCTACTTTTATGATTATGACTATGGTGACTATCTACACTACTACTACTTGACTCTCTATTACTTCTATCATGTTTTCTCTTACGGCTATGAGGTCTTCCCATGTTTTAATTTGACTTTGGAAATTAGATCTTGAAGAATAGTTAAAGCTAGCAACTCAGAGCAAAGATCAGTAAAGTTAACATTGATCAATAAATATTACAGTATTTAAGAACCAACTTGAAAAAAAGAGCACAATAAATATAATTTAATGTTTCACTTGTACATTAATTAATTATTTCACTTGAACATTTCAGTAGGTATAAGTAACAAAAAAAAAATTAAACGAAGTATTTCACTTGTCCTCTCCTCTCTAGGATCTCCTTAATATGTACTCCGCTTTCCGTCGAAACGCTTAAATGAACATTATCAGTTATTGCAGAGTAGTCAGTAGAAGCAGTCCCGATCCAAAAAAAGTTAATGCATACACTCACAACACGCCAAACACATGTAGCATGCCCTTGATAATACATTCACGGCACAAACACGCAACGAGCTTGTACTCTCCACTAAATAGACGTTAATTAAGCAGCATAAAATAATTCTTCATATAGGTTAGTATTCCTTATGCCCATGTCACATTTATAAACTTCAGCCCTGTTTGTATATAATCGCTATTCTGAACGCCGTAATACGGTGAAAACAGAAGAAAACATATGGAATTCTCTGACCTTAGCTCCAAATTTAAGGAAAACTTCTTCAACAAAGTAGGCGGGCGCCGGCTTTAGGGGCACTTTGCCCCAGCTCGTACCACTTCTGATTTGTTGGCCCACCTCGCGGGCCAAGCTCTGGGGAATCTTTGGGCTGCTTTTAATTGATAATTCGTAATATATTCGTACAGTTTTAATCAAATAAAACAAGTTACAAGAACACTTGAGCGTCGCTTGACATTCTTAAAAAAGTAGTCTCCCACAGATAACATAAAATTGACTTTACGCGCCAAAAATGCACATTATGGCGGGATATGAGAACTGTCACAATGACAATCCTTCAATGTTGGTACACTGTATTAGCCTTGCTATTTTATTAACAATGATACAAATTATTGTGACAGATAACTTGTGACCGCAATATCTTCTCCCTAAATCTAACAATAAATAGCCTCGGGGTGACCATACAGGGTGTTTGGTTAGCGGTGTCGGAGATTTTAAGGGCTTAAACTACAATCAATTTCATCGATAAATTACCAAACAATTTTTTTTTTGTGCCAACGATAATTAAATGGTGGCCATTTTAAAATTTCAAACAGACGAATACGGGCGCACGTGATATTTCTGGAATTATACGTTTGTTATCGGTCCTATCCTTGAAAAAAAAAATCTCGTTAGAGAGCTCATTAGATAAGCAAACTAATTAAGCTAATGATTTGACTCAACTATTTGAACAACAAGGCTAAAAAAAAAAATTTAAATTAAAAATAGTAAAAAAATCACCTTAATTTTTTAATTAATTTAATTTTGCATGAAAACTAGGTCGTTAAGATAGGTTTTTGGTGTTGTTATTTATTAGTACAGTATGTTAGCTAAAAAATAACACCATAATTACAGTTATACCTTAAGTACTTTAGGAAATACAAGTGCTCAAACATACACCAAAACAGCTGCATTTAGCGTTCCCGATGCAAAATCCATAAACAAACGAATGTCAGCAGTGTACTGACTAGTGACGTGGCCGCCTTCCATCCATCCAGTGCATGTTTGAGTACTAGTAATTCCTAAAGTACTTAAGGTATAACTGTAATTATGGTGTTATTTTTTAGCTAACATACTGTACTAATAAATAACAACGCCAAAAACCTATCTTAACGACCTAGTTTTCATGCAAAATTAAATTAATTGATAAATTAAGGTGAATTTTTTACTATTTTCAATGAAAAAAAAATTTTTTTGCCTTGTTGTTCAAATAGTTGAGTCAAACGATTAGCTTAATTAGTTTGCTTATCTAATGAGCTCTCTAACGAGATTTTTTTTGCAGGGATAGGACCGATAACAAACGTATAATTCCAGAAATATCACGTGCGCCCGTATTCGTCTGTTTGAAATTTTAAAATGGCCGCCATTTAATTATCGTTGGCATAAAAAAAAAATTGTATCGTAATTTATCGATAAAATTGATTGTAGTTTAAGCCCTTAAAAGCTCCGACACCGCTAACCAAACACCCTGTATATAAAAAGGATATTACAAAATATGAAAATGCTAACAGATGTTTGTATCGTAAGATTTGGAACAAATATCTTATACTTGTGACCACGTATTTTCATAATATTCAATGCTAAAAAGAAATCGGGCTTAAATGCTGTTTTCTCCTTAATACCAAATAGCCCCGCGGATCTCAAATAGCCCCATCTTGCGGCAGTGGTTTTGTGAATGTAGGTACTAAATTAATATTATCAACTTTCAACCGTCTTTAATCCGAAGCAATATGAAACCAAAGATTGCAAAAAAAAAAATCACTTTGGGTGCAGAGACATTTATCAGCATGCGTACGCATTTTGTCTAATAAAATTAGCCGTTTAGTATGAAACGTGTAAGCATGCGTACGCGTGCGGAAAGCTGGACGCGGTCCCATGCTACAGGGTTGGGCAGATTAACTGTCCTATTGAAAAACATTCGTTTATCTATTGAAATATAACTGCTTTTCATACCCTGTATATCATTTCAAATCGACGATTTAATCAGCTTCATGGATTCCGAAACTCATTTTCATAACATTTAGTTGTATATATTTTTGAGAACAAATGTAAAAAGCGGTGTTGTTGGATAATGGTGCAGCGAGCATTAAAAATCGGGAGATTATCAACTGACCATAAAAGTAAATATCAACGTATGTTTTAAAACTGCACACCATCAATTGTTTCAAGGAGTCCTCTGCTTCTGAAATCAAGCCGAAATTGGGTAAACTTTAAATGATTTGAGTCAGCAAAGTACCAATAAGCACCCATGGGCAATTTTTACGAAACTGTGCTTCTTATTATATAATCTTCGATAAAATTATTAAATTGAAGAGGGGTTAATATTTTGCGCACTGTAAAATAATCACAATATGTGAGGCCCTTATAAAACAGATAATTTATTTATGTGCCCTCTCTCTTTAAAAAATATAACAGTTAAATACAAAAAGTCGAATAGGCGGCACGAAGGTCAGTTTTCAAAGAAAATGCATTTTCATTGCAAGAGTTTGGTAAATGCCAGATTGATTATGGGTATAGTTTTTACTAAAAACTAGAAAGGAAGGTATTTTAGTTATAAATTTATTCCAAAATGTTAATCAATCAGGGTAATAAATTTATTCCAAAAAGTTAATAAAAAATATTAAGAAGAAATACCAAGTTATAGCCAAAATTATGAGACTGATATTTACCTAGCAAAGTACGCTAAATCTTTAGATAACTGATATGCTATAAATATTTCCGTATACAAATCAATGCAGAGTTT
The DNA here is from genome assembly GCA_025490895.1 of Thaumatotibia leucotreta. NCBI lineage: Eukaryota > Metazoa > Arthropoda > Insecta > Lepidoptera > Tortricidae > Thaumatotibia > Thaumatotibia leucotreta. Next base: position 63,850 of record JALPQI010004278.1, read on the forward strand.
TATTGAGACGGGTTAAGGCTAAGATTCAAGTTTATACTAGGGATAGATAACCTATGCAGGGTGAAATCCCTTATGCGACATAATGCTTAAAATAATACATGTTAAAGGGGAGTTTATCAAATTTATCAATTGCCGCGGTAAAATATAGAATGTTTCTGATATAAATAACACCAAGATTTGTAACATTGTTTTGTTTTTAAACTTTTATACCACTTTTTAACTAGGACACTTAATCCGCCCAACCCTGTAAACTGATATTTTCTATAGACAAGATGCGTAAGCTGATAAATGTGTTTTCACCCTTTTACACCAAACTCGTGTAGATCGTAAACTGCAGTGCTTTGCCTATAAAATTTACTTCATGCATATTATGTTATGATATGCATGAAGCCTCCGTAGCCTAGTTGGTAGTGACCCTGCCTACGAAGCTGGAGGTTCCGGGTTCGAATCCCGGCGAGGGCATTATTTGTGTATTTATTTATCACAAATACTTGTTCCTTGGTCGTGGCTGTCTATGTATTTAAGTATCTATATGTATCTATCTATTATATATATCGTCGCCTGGTACCCACATCACAAGCCTTAATTGAGCTTACCGTGGGACTAGGTCGATTTGTGTAAGATGTCCCAAGATATTTATTTATTTATATTTATCACCCACAATAGCCACTTACCTACTCGTAGCTTTAACATTACTCGGATACATTAATTATCAATTTATATGTAGGTATAAACAATATAAACATGCTGCCACGCTGGGCAAGCAGGTTGGCGACAGCAGCAGTGTATTCACTATGATGATGCTGCTGGTCCATGCTGATAAATAAATGGTCAGTGACACTACTTCAATTCCTTAGTAGACTCTTATGACACCCACTGGGAACAGTTGGGTTGGTGACAACTGTATTTTTAGTATTCTTATTGCCTTCACCACTCAGTATTTTTGGGCAATAAAGCATTTATATTCATAAATATAATATATAATTCCTATAATTCCTTCAACTAGGCCAGTTTGAAAGCTTATCATTTAAATCAAAGAATCGTGTTGTTAATAAAACAGTTTTTCTCAAAATTTGTACGTACATGCATTAATTACTAAACTTTCCAAAATTAACGTGAAATATTTTAATCCGTAATACCTATTTTTCACCTTACTTTGAAAATTGTACAGCAGTATACTGTAATTTTAAAAGAAAAGTTGGTCAACAATAACACAATTTAATCTTTATTTCTGGTCTTTTTGATAGTCAAAATACATATTTAATCCTGGCCTTGTATACAAATCGCAGGAAAATCTCACAATATCCATTTACTTTTTCGTGACAGCTGATAATTGTCATCTAAATTTGAGAGATCTACCTCCATCTTTCTTATTTTGATGGAGGTAGATCTATCAAATTTACTCCACTGTCAGTAATTCGCACACCACGAACCCTGTAAAGTGATTGAAACGTCGGAATGAAGTTAAAGTTAGTTAATATACGCGAGTTTATCCGTTTTCGTAGTTTTATTTCATAAATAACTTTGTTAACAACAAACTAAACACAGCTTTGCTATAAATAATATCAAGTGTTTGGGTTGGCAATTAATTAGTTAAGTCAGTAGGTAATTAAATTAATACTAAGGTAGCACAACCCTGAAAATTATATTAATGTCTAATTGTATTTATCAAAGTTTGGCTTTTGATGAGGTATTCGTGGCTTCGGCAATGTCTAATTAAGATTATTAACGAACATTTAGATAATTGAATATTGAACATTTGAACGTTTAATGTTTAATAAATAACATTAATATCGACGTCAATAATGCAAAAGACAACTCAAACTCATAACGGGGGTGTTTACGAGGCATTTTGGGGTCAAAACTCTTTTGGCCAAAATGGGTCTTTCTGACAGCATAGACTGTAGAATGTGTTGCGAAGAAGAGGAGACAATGAAAGACTTCGGAACCGGCTATCTGGAACTGAAGGAGGTCAAAACGCTACCGCTAGGGTCCATCCTCAAACATATTGAGTTGATAGAACAATCCCTGGGGTAGGCGAAATAGGGCGCAATTACACAAAAGATCCCAATGGGTCGAAGTGTATCCGTAAGGGCCCCACCAATAAGATGAAATAAGATAAGACGTCAATAATTGATTATGTTTATTCATTTGACTACTCTACCTTTACAAATTTTTAATTATTATATAAGTATTTAATAGCAGTGTTTTACCCTACAATAAAACACATATTAAGCGAAACACCTTATTCGAAACCTACATTAATATTTGAGAGAGGCAATCTTGTTTACAATGACGTGACGGTTGCTGATTTGACTATACTCTACTCTTTTTACCCCCTCTATCAGTTTCCTGTTTGTGCCACCAGGGTAGGGATGCCTGCTCCCTCGTCATTGATTCTCAAATTTAATGTTTTATTTACACGTTTTGCAATGTTCCACCAAAACAGTGATATAATAGATAGATAGATAGATACACCACCGTCACTAAAACTTACACAAAGGTGAAGTGAAGTGAAAGTGCTAAGATTTGTAGTGAGTTAGTGAAAAGTAACTGTGAGAGTGGAACATTGCATTTTAACCGCCAGGCAGGATTATAAAGTGTAGGTTTCGAATAAGGTGTTTCGCTTAATATGTGTTTTATTGTAGGGTAAAACACTGCTATTAAGCTTCTGCACCGTTATTCGAAACCTACATTCATATTTGAGACCTGTCTGTTATCGCCTGGTGGCAAGACACCAATGTGAATCATGTGAAAACAATTGGGTAACTGGTAAAGTTACAGTTATATTCGTGTGTGATAAGAATAAAAATGTTCTTTTATATTATGACATATGGATTAAAACACATAATATACAATAATACTGTTTATTGAAAAACAACTTTATCATACAATACTCGTAATACTGAAAAACAAGCTTATTTCAACTTAATCTAGGCTTGTATTAAACCTGAATACATTGTTACATATGTAATTATGTATCTACAACAGAACAAACTCAATTGTAATAATTAACTGGTGGTAAGTCCAAAATGACCCAATGTAAAATTTGTTCGATTTTTCAATTATGTTGTATTGTAATTTATTATAATTAAATCAATTAAAAATGTATCTATTTTTTATTGATTAGGTACTCCTTGCCCCTTATCCATAAGATTTTCTTACAATTATTTTTCAAATTGAATAATCAACGGGAGTAAGTAAAACATTCAGTTACAGCTAAGACGGGTGCTGATTGTCGAATTTCTCTACAGCAAACGTTAGAAAAAGTGTTTTGTGAGCGTCAGTTATCGCGAGCTAAGATTTCATCCAACGGAAGGATTTGTACCCAATCTTTCGAAGCTACTGCAGGATGCACTAGCTACCCGGACTAGCTTGGATGTCTACGTCATTGTCAGACTTACAAATGTCACCATACCAAATAATATAGGGTCCAAGTCCATATATTTAAAGTTTTGAGTTAAATGCACACAAATAACCGTTTTTAATTCAATATATCGACGGCCCCTACGTAAGTTGTCGTAAGTCGAAAATGGCAAGTTTACAGGAGAGCACTTTAAAGTTTTAAATGTGTATGGTGGTCACATAGTTCAACGGATTGCTTTGAAAATTGGCATAAACATTAATAAAGATACTGTCTTCATAATGATATAATTACTTTTTTGATATATTTCATATTTTTGCCGGAATGGCACTTACCACAGTATATGTCGGAGAAAAGAATCTAAAAATTGTGGTATGTATTACTAACTTCACTTTACGCTGGTGGTCATAAATGGTCTTTTATCGTAAGTTATACATACTACGAGATACGTCGGCATTATGCGTGTAAGTTTTGTAGTATCTGTTATTTACTACATTATTTTGCGGAAACGTTATAAAACTTTTTGTTAGTTACTATATTATGCCATTTAACAAACAATTTAATAGAAATTTTATGGAACCCTGATGGAATATTTTGAGAAATTTAAGCAGGTGAATAGTTTTTTGAGTGTTTTATTTTGAAAAATAGATCAGGTACAGTATTTTAGTGTACATTTTCTGGAAAATGTCGTGTTGAATGAAGACGAGATTATATAGTTGAGTTTGATGTCGCTTCACTGTTTGCAAGTACTGGAAATTATAAGGGTGTGTCAATCTTTTTCTGTATGTTATTGCCATGGTTACGGTCGCCTGAGTCACGCTGGTTTTATGCAAGATTATGCTATTCAAACAATGGAAACATGCATTTTTCTGGTGTTGGTAAGTCCTTTCCTTAATGGGCCACCTACAAACATGTACTACATGCATGTTTGCATAATTTAAGTGTCATAATTTTGCATAAAACCAGCGTGACTCAGGCAACCGTAACCATGGCAATAACAGAAAGAAAAAAAAGTGAACACCCATAAAAGTAACTAAAGATGGTGTAGCTCGTAACGACCTACCTACTGTGTACATGAAATTGATCGAACATTTCTTTAATATATGATCATTGTTGGTCGAAAATATCGAAATAAAATATTTTTGGATTAATAGGCCGAAAAATATACGAATAGGCCGAGACGTGGTTACGAAATGTGGATGACGTTTTGCTGTAATTCCTGATTTCTGGTGTTGGTAAGTCCGTTCCTTAATGGGCCACCTACAAACATGTACTACATGCATGTTTGCATAATTTAAGTGTCATAATTTTGCATAAAACCAGCGTGACTCAGGCAACCGTAACCATGGCAATAACAGACAGAAAAAGTTGATTCACCCGTGAAACTAACTAAAAATATTGTAGCTCGTAACGACTTATCTACTGTGTACATGAAATTCATCGAACATTTCCTGAATAGTTGCTATTTCGATTGGCGACGGGAGTATTATTCGTAGATTGAAGCAAAGAGTTCTCTTATAATGTTGTAGTTCTGGTACCTACTGGTCAACATTTTCATGGATGAATTTGAGCAGAGGGCATTCGAGAGTTGTCCGAATAGACCGAGACGCTGGTTACGAAATGTGGATGACGTTTTTGCTATAATTCCTGATAGAGTTGTTGATGTGTTACTTATCGATCTTAATGAGATGCATCCCAGAATAAATTCCACATTTAAGAGAGAGATGGATGGCACATTTCGTTTTCTTGATGGGTTAGTAATGCTAGGTCAGAATGATCGTATGTCACAAAAAGTCTATAGAAAACCTAACCTTTCCTCGCGGTCATTTGATTCACAATACATGCGAAATGTGTTTATATCGTTTATTCACATCACATCATTCGCCTATTTCAGTTCACTGCTGGACACAGCTTAGGTATCTCCTATTACCTCCTGTTATCTAAATTATTACAAATGTTGCAACATGTCAGATGAGACGAGACGTTGGAGAGCTTGGAGAGTAATAGATAATAGATATGGTTGGTGACGAAGTCAGCGTACAAGGAGCTCAGGGACGTTTCCACCACACAGTAGAGAGGGCACCAGTATTCTTGCCTCATATTAAAGGAGTGACAAACGAAATTAGACGCCTATTACGCCGGAGGTTTAGCATTAAGACCATTTAGCGTCCTCATACCAATATGAGTATTTCTTATGCTCTCCAAACTGGCAGCTCGGGTGTTTATGAGATACCGTATGACTTCGGTGAGGAACGACATAATGAGTCTAGACTCGGAGCAAATATGGAGTATCAAGGACAGGGAGATAGACAACTCGGCTGTGGCGGACGCATACGATACAGGCGTTATATTTCTTAAACGCTTTGATAAAGCGAGGATGCTGGTACGGTAAAGATGCTACCTGCCACGGAAGATATATAGAGCGATTAAGATTAATTTCAATCGGGATGGGGGCTGAACAAAGCCAACGACATGGAAGCCGGTAATCTCCGAGCTAATAATGATTGGTTACGTAGTGTTTGGCGACACAAACCTGCAGTCGGACATGACATCAGTGTCGGCGCAAGACCACCATTTACCGAGTTTAACCGTTTAATTATAATTTTGTACACTTAGTACATTAAAAACAGTCTGTCATTCAGCATTAGAAACGTAATTTTAAAATTATAATCATAGACATGGCAGATTAATGACTTCTCTCACAGTGCAAAGACAAAAAAAATCAGTTAACAAAAATGCCTTCATGTTCAACTACATCATAAATATGAGATCAATATTAAGTGTTTTTCAACGTAATTATAATCATAAAGAACAGTCATATCAGGCTTTCATGATTGAAGTGATATGATTGTTTTATCTTCGACATTATCACAAAAAATGCCGTTTTGAAACAGTGAATTCGTCGTGAATTTATCGTTTGGTTCAAAAGGAAGCGGTGAACCTGTATAATGAGCAGAAATTATTGAAATACGCCAACATTATAATTGTAAAGTGTAGTAACTCTGTATTTGATCCGGCGCATACTGTCTTAAATATCACTTACAATAGAAATTTAAAAACAATTTCCGACGAAAAATGTCTTAAGTACACATACAACACAAAATAATAAATAAAATCCAACGTAAATAGTAGTATGTTAAACTTAAGACAAAACACCGATCTTAAACTCCGAAGTAAGTTGTGGTAAGTGATAACATACTACAGTATTCACCGGTATTATTTAAAAAATTCTAAATCCATACTGATTAATTCGCACCTGATTTCTGAGTGAAATCCAACAGATTGCCAACTTTGCTTAGTGGTTTTAAATCATTTTTATTTCTGAAGCGTCTTTTATTTCAACTCGGACCACTTTTTCTTTTAACTCCAACGGCTGTTTCAAAAATAAATTTTGGTCTTGCAGGTAATTTGAGTTTGTTCCCGATGCAGTGTCTTACTTTTATCGAATAAAATGTATCGTTTATCCATTTTTGTCTCATCTAGTTGTTAGTTTTTGGGGAAAAAATGATCACTCACGAAAAACCTCTGCTCCACCGCGTATAAGATCGTAACTGGCACTTACGCTGCGCGAGCGCGGGTGGCCGCCCCGTATTAACTGTCGTAAGTACACTTACTACAGTATACGACGGTGCTTTTTTAAGATACGATAGTTTTCGGGTGTCAAAAACCTATTTGTAATAGGTTTTTTTAATTTTTTCTTCGTGGAACGGAAACATTGCTAAAAGATATGATGTTTTATGAAATAAAAACAAAATCCCAAATTTCAAGTTACGACAACTTACGTAGGGGCCGTCGATATTAATAGGGTTTCCTGATTTTGAGTTAAATTCTAGCCTGACTGTATTTAATTCATAATTCATTTTTTGTATATAATCATGTGTTACACAAGGTCTTATTGTATAATAATAGTTCACATGAACCCTGTTTGGTTATTGGTAATTTTACACATTTAACTAAAACTATACATAACTAAAATTAGATTCTTGCAACGTGCTCTTTTGATGTACTTAACAGAATATAGTAAATTAAGTATTAAAATTTACAATAACGTTAACAATTTAAGAGGCACAATCAGTTTTTGACCTAGAAATTGGCCAAAATATTATTGATGTATAAGATACAATACAATCGCTTTTATTAACAGATAGTAAATTAAGGTCATATAGCCTATGACCTGACGAAACAACAATAAGATAGAGACAGGTTTTGAATATTCCTAAAAGCTATTTTCATTGATAGTACCACTTTCTAAGCAATTCTACTAAGGTACCGGTATCCCGTATAGGTACGTATTAACGTTGTTTACTTTTGGAGTTTCATTGGAAATAGCCTTTCATGAATATTTTACAAGCGTACGAGGGCTGTTCCAAAAGTTTTTAGTTGCTCCGGTTCTATTCATGCGATTTCAATAAAACTTACACCATTTTGAGGGATATTTCAATGACGCTTTAGGCGGTGTAAATTTGTTTTAGTAAAGATTTTAGATATTTTTATTATTTTGTTTTACTAAGACGTGTCGAGCCTTACTCCAATGACCATGATACCGGTTTTTAAGACACTTTTTTAATGAGATGCTATGAACATCATTCGCTTATAAAACTATTTTATTTTATAGGTACTAGTAATTGAAAATATTTCCGTTATTTTTAAGTACAAATTACGTGATATCCTTTACTTTAATTATAAATGAGTAGGCATCGAAAAAAATCGTAAACTCCAAAATTGGAATTTCGAATATTGTAAAAATCATCATTCAATCAATAATCATTTTTGTTCAATTATAATTTAAAAAACGCAAAATGAACTAAATTATTTATCCCGGGTATATTTTAGTACAGCTTTCAAAGATTTTTATACGAAATATGCTTCAATGTGTCAAAAATTGCCAATTTCTCCATACAATGTTAAATTTCATACAAAACAGCTTTTTGTAAAAAAAATATAATAAAAAAACTATTCCCATCACATGCATAAATTTACTAACCATAATAAGTATTGAAATGTACCTCACAATGATATAAATTTAATTTAAATCGCATGAATAGAACCGGAGCAACTAAAAACTTTCGGAACAGCCCTCGTATGTGACGCTAGGTTGACCTGCAAATTAGGGTCTGTTAAGGTAGCAATCACAGATTTGTACACTTAAATGGTCGAATAGGACAGTCTTACTTTTTGATACAGGTCAATTATTTATCTAGCAAAATCGGCTGCTGAGGGTGTATTCACATTAACGACCACGAGCGACCACACGACCATAAGCACCACTTATACTAAGGATGTTAATAAGTTTTTAACGATGATTTTCGCCAGCTAGAAAGTAATAAATTCTTTCGTTGTTGGGACCAATTTTCTATGCTTTCTGTCCATCCCCACATTTCCCTGCTTCTAGGATCAACTCCTGAGCTTGGGACGGGGGATGACCTGAGGCTGTGTCTATCAGGGCCTGATCTAGAGTAAGTATTGTGAATGGTGGGGCAAGGGCTCGATTTTTGAGATCAGCTCTCCCAAAAAACTATCGGCCACCAGGGGGCTACGCTCAGGTAAATTCCTAGAGCTGTATTCATTGCGTGCTAATACTTGAGGTATTAAGATCGGTGATGGGCATATCCAAGCTAGCTGGTAACGCCACGTTCGACTGAATGCATTGTGAAACTGGGCTTGACGATTTGCCGCGTCCAGTGATACATAATTAGGCACTTCATACGCCCTTGCCGACACGAGGTGTACTTCCGGGGTGTCCCATTTCGAAAATATTTTCACTGTTATTATGGGTAGGAGAAGGAGATTTACCCAGAAATGACAGGCAGGCGAGACTGGCGGTCTGCTTCGCAATCGAACTTACCGGGGAGATAGTAAATTAGTAAATTAATGTTATACTGGTCAACTAGATGAAACACCTTGTAACATAGATTCATTAGGGAGGATGACAGAGTTCCCCTTTCGTTCCTCAGGAAGGCAACTACCAACTTGTCGTCGCTTTGTATTATCATGGAAGAGTTTTCTAGGTAATGGCAACAACATTTTAGAGCATTTAGGATCGCGAGCATTTCTCTTTGATTTGAATGAAGACTTGACTCTTCTTATCCTATCTTCTTATTGCCCCCATCATTTTATATTTGCATTGTTTATCCACAATGATAGTTCGAGCAGCGCTTCCATTAGTACATATAGGGAATCTACAATATATGGACTGGTGAAGGAGACTCGCACCAAATGCTAACAGGGCTCTGTGATTGAAACGGCCACGGGGTACTGGAAAGCGGGTAAAGTTTAGGGAGCCCACAATGCTTTGAATTTCGTTTGTACATTTTCGCTTCAAAAACGGCATTTATTTTCAGGGCCAAGCATTTCTTTAATGGGAAGTACTTTTTGTTGGCATGAGGATACCAACAATTTTCCAGGTATTCTATGGCCCTCCGAGGGGTAAGGATAGACATGATTGACCTGCCAGCCCAAATGTTCTAGAATTCGCACAGTTTTTAAGGCTTTTCGTGATAAAAGCCGAGGTTCTGATTTGCTAGGGGAAAAAGGTCTAAATTAACTAAAACTCTAAAGGTCTGGGCAACCCAATTGGTCAGAAATGACCTTAAGGCAAGCAGGACATCTGCAGCTGTTGAAAATCAGACTTTGAAACAAATTCAGACTCGCTGGCTGCGACAGGCAGATGGAAATAGGCGTTTGACAGATCTATTTTTACTAGCAAATCTGAGGGCTGAACACCAACTTGAACTTTACGATCGGTAAGTATAGAATTAAGATTTGAATATTGGACGTAAAGATCCGTCGCTTTTTGGGATTAGGAATATCGGCGTGACATACTTAAACTGGGAGTGTAATATATATGCTGGTTCTAGCACTCCCGCTCAATTTTTTTTTTTTTTAATCGTTTCCTGCATTTGGCAATGCTAACGGGGTCCTTAAGTAAAACGAATTTCGAAACGATTTAATCAATTTTATTAGTGAGCGTGGAATGTTTAATGATTCTCATCTTTCCAAAAAAAACTGACCCGCTCGAAAACTGTTGCAGTCAATTTCCTCTTTTGATTAAATCCCTGCGTGGGAAGTTTTGACCTAGTTGGGTAGTGTTTTTATAGGCATTGGGGCCTTGGGGTCTCGGGCCCACGCTACGCTGGCGAGGCTTTCCTTGACCTTGGCTATTTGCAATTTTTCTGGATGGGCGAAAGGGATCGCGCCAGCCCATTGGTAAAAAGTTATAAATTGCCATGCGCAGGCAATTTTAAGAAAAGTCGAGGCATATTCATAAAGCAGTTTCACTCGTCATAAATACCCTGTGTGGGCCCTTTTTAAACATTACTACCCAGATCAGCACTTGCTTGCGCCGCAGGCTTATTTTGGGTTGGCGTTCAGACCAGCGACAAAGTTTTTGTAAGAAAGATCAAGGCCTATTCATGAAGCAGTTACACTGGTCATAAATGCCCTGCGTGGGCCCTTTTTAGGAATAACTACACAGATTAGCACATGCTTGCGCAGCAGGCTTATTTTGGTTTGGCGGTGAGTCAGGCCCAAAAGTTTTTGTAAGACGAGTCTAGTCATCATAAATACCTTGTCTTGGCCCTTTTTGAGCATTACTACATAGATTAGCACTTGCTTGCGCAGCAGGCTTATTTTGGGTTGGCGGTCAGACCGGCCAAAAGTATTTGTAATAAAGGTCTAGGTGTATTCATAAAGCAGTTAGACTGGTCATAAATGACCTGCATAGGCCCTTTTTGAGCATTAATACACATTAGCACTTGCTTGCGCAGCAGGCTTATTTTGGGTTGGCGGTCAGACCGGCCAAAATTTTTGTAAGAAAGGTCTAAACATATTCATAAAGCAGTTAGACTGGTCATAAATGCCCTGTGTGGGCCTTTTTTGAGCATCACGACATAGATTAGCACTTGCTTGCGCAGCAGGCTTATTTTGGGTTGGCGGTCAGACCGGCCAAAAAGTTTAGGAAATTCCACCGTGTTTTTCCAATAAAAGTTATGTGAGCTCGGGGTATCTTTCTTATGGACTCTTTGACACTTAGGCAGCGGGGGATACAATCTCGTCTTTGTCGGATAAGGTCAGCGCGGTGACGACATGTTAGTTGCAATCATTACAAATATATTGATTTAAAACTCTCACGATTATCACTCGTACCTATTTTAAGACCAGTTTGTCATTAAATCATCATTAGGGATCGAAAACTACCCTCCATAAATCTGATTTTATTTTCTAACGCCTGAAGAGACGGCTCATCAGCAGTACGAGACCATGCTATTAACGTCTCAAAAACATAAATTCTTTAATTAGTCATTTGTCTTGAGGCCTACAAAGGCCGGTTGGGAGCAGCAAAGCTTATGTACCTCTGAATATCGGACGCTTGTCCAGTTTTCGGAATCAAAATGTTCAACAGAGATTATAAGGTCAACATGAGCGGGCGAGTATTTTTGAATATAATTATATTTATTTTCAAAACTACAATTTATGTACATAGATTAAATCTAACTAATCTACTTAACCTAACCTATATCTAAGATTGGCCCTTGTGGCATTGTACCGAGGATGCTGGCGGCATTTTCTCGCTGTATCGCAATACTGATGCGTTGTGCGAGGAAGTCGCCAGCTCTTCGGTCTTTAGTTACATCAACCAGACGTTTCGCGATCTCAGCAAACAATTTGCGTGCGCTGGGGCCCCAAGAACCTAAAGTTTCTACGCCAAACGGTACAAAATCGTACTCTTTGCCGAGGCCCTTATATTTATTACGTTTTAAAAATTCGGCATTTTCAGCCGCAGCGGCTGCCTTAAACGTAGTTCGTTGAAGATGGGACGGTGCCAGGGTATCTACGCAAGTAGCATCCCATACCAACATCCGTCCCAAGCTCCAAGGAACCAAAGACACACCATCAGGTCTCTTACCATCATCCCTAATAATACCAGTAGGCTCAAGAAGAGCAGGTACGTTGATCGTGGCAAGAGACCTGCGGATTATGTCGTTAAGCGTCGCATGTCTGGAAATACGGCCTGCGCTTTTTTGACAACTTAGTCCGTGGTGTCCCAGTCGGTCCACGTCTGTGCCACAACAGCATAAGTGAGGGGTACATACCGCGGCCCCGAGTCTCAGGCCGGTTGCGAGCCTAAGAGAGGCCGGATCCAGGAAAGTACCAGTACTAGCCGAAGGATGGGCATGCAGCCAGTAACCAGCTTCCCGGGTTCCGACCGCCAAAAGTCTCGCACGATCCGGACCTGCAGAGCTGTTTAGAAGAGAATTGTATGTTAGATCACAATACACATTGTCCCAGCTCCTTTGCGATTTTAGGTTGTCAGGAAAATTTTTAGAAGGGCAAGCAATTTTGAATGCATTTTTGGCGTCCTCCAAACCCGCAGTCTCACAGTTAATAGGCAGAGCCCTTAGGATCTTTCCTGTGAGATCAGACGTGCTGTGGACGGATGCCAAAAATGCAGGAGAAGCCACACATGAAATTTTTCGTATCCCTAAACCCCCATACCGAATAGGGAGGGATGCTTGGGACCAGGAACGCTCCGTTAGCTGAATATTTAGAATTTTTTCTATGGTAATTTTGATTAAGTCGTCTAAAGGTGTTAATAAATTAATATTTTTCCAGAACGGACAGCAACGGAGCACGTATGTCAATTTAGGGACAAAAAGACAAAACTTAAGAATCGCAAGAGCATAATGAGGGCTAATTTCGAGTAGACGATTTGCGTGATTTTGGAATTTAGAAATCGAGTTAGAAATATAATCGGGAAAGGATTCTTCAAAAATAGGAGAACCCAGGAGGCAAAGTGAATATTTGTCTACTATTTTTATACCAGGAGTCAGACAATCAAATTTGGATTTTAAAACAGTCAAACTATAGGAAGTCTTTTGAATAAAGAGTTCGCATTTAGGTACTATAATTTAGTTCTAAACCAATATTTTCAAAATTAGTTTTGATAAGAGACAAATCGGACAGTACGGTATCCACGTCACCTCCTAGGGTCCCATCGTCTAGATACCAGACATTAAATTTAGATTTAATTTTTTGTATTATGTGATTTATGGCTAAACTGGCGAGTATTTTGGAACGGATGGTTCTTCTAAAACATCATTAAATGCAACTTTAGTGTCAAACCATTTTCTTTAAGAACAGTGGGTTCAAATCTCTTCACCCTTGTATATATCTCGCCGCTCACGTTGCCCTCTAATTCATCTTCTCATTTGACTGAGAAAGGTACATTACTCATGGATTGCAACATGTCACTAATACAGTTCTGGATACCGCTAACCTGTTTTGTTCTATGGCATCGTTACGCCGCCTTCGGCTCCCATGCCGGAGTAGGTATAGTCTCTCTTGAATCGGACGATGAGCTAGTGCTTGATGCACTAGATGTGTCCGACATCGTTATTTTGCAAAAACTCTGCAAAATAAAATAAGATTAATAACCAATTTTTATATTCGAACGGTAAAACCGTTAAGACTTTAAAATATATTTCACTTACAAATTCCATGAATTTGTGACTGAACCGTACGTCTCGGTAAACGAGACACCAATGACGAGGGAGCAGGCATCCCTACCCTGGTGGCACAAGCAGGAAACTGATAGAGGGGGTAAAAAGAGTAGAGTATAGTCAAATCAGCAACCGTCACGTCATTGTAAACAAGATTGCCTCTCTCAAATATTAATGTAGGTTTCGAATAACGGTGCAGAAGCTTAATATTTAGTAGATTACATGCCAAGGCCGTTTAAGTGGGAAATGTCTCGGATGACGTGTAGGTAATTGTAGGCCGAGGCCGACAAACATGTGATCCGAGGCTTTCTCGTTTAACGGCTGAGGTCTGTATATTATTTTTCTGCTCAACGGAGCCGGCAGGCGGCAACTTAGTTTAGCGCAACGGCCGGCAAAATGCTTACAATTAGGGCAGAAAAAAATATTATTGAGTTACATATATCAAAAGGCAGTCAGTCAGACGGTAAATGCCTTAGACCAAGTTAGTTAAACACAAAAAAAATCATGACCGTGGCGGCTAGTTTTGTCACATAAATTGTTTACCCACATAGACATTTTTTTCGTCACTTAAGGCCATGTGTGTACAGCACGTGCGCGTGCGTGGAATGCGCGTTGTAGCTTATGTAACTGTCATATTAGAAGGCACACCGCTCGCTGGCCTACTACCGCGAAAATCGAAATACGTAAATTTCGAGGATTTTTCTCTGTCACTCAAACGAAGACGTCATTAGGGTAAGAGAGACAAATCCTTGAAATTTGCGGATTTCGAAGTTCGCGGTAGGGGCCGCTGGTCTCACGCACGTGCACGCCACGCATCCGGTGTGGCTTAGCCCTTAACCCCCTTATTCATAAAAGTTTGCTAACTTAACAAGCCGCTAATTGTTGTTTGTCCCTTTCGGTCTTAACAATGTGTCCATAAGAGCAAAAGGGACAAACAATTATTAGCGGCTTGTTAAGTTAGCAAACGTTTATGAATAAGGGCGTAATGCAGCAGAGATTAAAGATCCTTGCGTAATAGTTACTATGTTTCATGGAGGTCTTGTCATACAAAGATATCGTTTAAGATGCATGTTTTTTTACGATGTGATCTGATATGATGTATTGATGTATAGCGTTGAACAATTAAACGCTAAGTTTATTCGTTATTTGAAAGCATTTATTCTAAAAAGTTTTTGAAGTACCTACTTTTACAATAATGGAATAAATTGACAATTTGACTAAATTTTTATTATATTATTATTTACTTTCATGTTTTGTGTGCTAGTTCAATTGTTGATGGTTAATTGTTATTGTAATTTGAAAGAATTCGATAATTGGAAGCTTTTACTATTTTTTTTACATTATTTTTGACACGTTTCAAATTTTTAAACAATTATTAGCGGGTAAAGTTTAGGGAGCCCACAATGCTTTGAATTTCGTTTGTACATTTTCGCTTCAAAAACGGCATTTATTTTCAGGGCCAAGCATTTCTTTAATGGGAAGTACTTTTTGTTGGCATGAGGATACCAACAATTTTCCAGGTATTCTATGGCCCTCCGAGGGGTAAGGATAGACATGATTGACCTGCCAGCCCAAATGTTCTAGAATTCGCACAGTTTTTAAGGCTTTTCGTGATAAAAGCCGAGGTTCTGATTTGCTAGGGGAAAAAGGTCTAAATTAACTAAAACTCTAAAGGTCTGGGCAACCCAATTGGTCAGAAATGACCTTAAGGCAAGCAGGACATCTGCAGCTGTTGAAAATCAGACTTTGAAACAAATTCAGACTCGCTGGCTGCGACAGGCAGATGGAAATAGGCGTTTGACAGATCTATTTTTACTAGCAAATCTGAGGGCTGAACACCAACTTGAACTTTACGATCGGTAAGTATAGAATTAAGATTTGAATATTGGACGTGAAGATCCGTCGTTTTTTGGGATTAGGAATATCGGCGTGACATACTTAAACTGGGAGTGTAATATATATGCTGGTTCTAGCACTCCCGCTCAATTTTTTTTTTTTTTTAATCGTTTCCTGCATTTGGCAATGCTAACGGGGTCCTTAAGTAAAACGAATTTCGAAACGATTTAATCAATTTTATTAGTGAGCGTGGAATGTTTAATGATTCTCATCTTTCCAAAAAAAACTGACCCGCTCGAAAACTGTTGCAGTCAATTTCCTCTTTTGATTAAATCCCTGCGTGGGAAGTTTTGACCTAGTTGGGTAGTGTTTTTATAGGCATTGGGGCCTTGGGGTCTCGGGCCCACGCTACGCTGGCGAGGCTTTCCTTGACCTTGGCTATTTGCAATTTTTCTGGATGGGCGAAAGGGATCGCGCCAGCCCATTGGTAAAAAGTTATAAATTGCCATGCGCAGGCAATTTTAAGAAAAGTCGAGGCATATTCATAAAGCAGTTTCACTCGTCATAAATACCCTGTGTGGGCCCTTTTTAAACATTACTACCCAGATCAGCACTTGCTTGCGCCGCAGGCTTATTTTGGGTTGGCGTTCAGACCAGCGACAAAGTTTTTGTAAGAAAGATCAAGGCCTATTCATGAAGCAGTTACACTGGTCATAAATGCCCTGCGTGGGCCCTTTTTAGGAATAACTACACAGATTAGCACATGCTTGCGCAGCAGGCTTATTTTGGTTTGGCGGTGAGTCAGGCCCAAAAGTTTTTGTAAGACGAGTCTAGTCATCATAAATACCTTGTCTTGGCCCTTTTTGAGCATTACTACATAGATTAGCACTTGCTTGCGCAGCAGGCTTATTTTGGGTTGGCGGTCAGACCGGCCAAAAGTATTTGTAATAAAGGTCTAGGTGTATTCATAAAGCAGTTAGACTGGTCATAAATGACCTGCATAGGCCCTTTTTGAGCATTAATACACATTAGCACTTGCTTGCGCAGCAGGCTTATTTTGGGTTGGCGGTCAGACCGGCCAAAATTTTTGTAAGAAAGGTCTAAACATATTCATAAAGCAGTTAGACTGGTCATAAATGCCCTGTGTGGGCCTTTTTTGAGCATCACGACATAGATTAGCACTTGCTTGCGCAGCAGGCTTATTTTGGGTTGGCGGTCAGACCGGCCAAAAAGTTTAGGAAATTCCACCGTGTTTTTCCAATAAAAGTTATGTGAGCTCGGGGTATCTTTCTTATGGACTCTTTGACACTTAGGCAGCGGGGGATACAATCTCGTCTTTGTCGGATAAGGTCAGCGCGGTGACGACATGTTAGTTGCAATCATTACAAATATATTGATTTAAAACTCTCACGATTATCACTCGTACCTATTTTAAGACCAGTTTGTCATTAAATCATCATTAGGGATCGAAAACTACCCTCCATAAATCTGATTTTATTTTCTAACGCCTGAAGAGACGGCTCATCAGCAGTACGAGACCATGCTATTAACGTCTCAAAAACATAAATTCTTTAATTAGTCATTTGTCTTGAGGCCTACAAAGGCCGGTTGGGAGCAGCAAAGCTTATGTACCTCTGAATATCGGACGCTTGTCCAGTTTTCGGAATCAAAATGTTCAACAGAGATTATAAGGTCAACATGAGCGGGCGAGTATTTTTGAATATAATTATATTTATTTTCAAAACTACAATTTATGTACATAGATTAAATCTAACTAATCTACTTAACCTAACCTATATCTAAGATTGGCCCTTGTGGCATTGTACCGAGGATGCTGGCGGCATTTTCTCGCTGTATCGCAATACTGATGCGTTGTGCGAGGAAGTCGCCAGCTCTTCGGTCTTTAGTTACATCAACCAGACGTTTCGCGATCTCAGCAAACAATTTGCGTGCGCTGGGGCCCCAAGAACCTAAAGTTTCTACGCCAAACGGTACAAAATCGTACTCTTTGCCGAGGCCCTTATATTTATTACGTTTTAAAAATTCGGCATTTTCAGCCGCAGCGGCTGCCTTAAACGTAGTTCGTTGAAGATGGGACGGTGCCAGGGTATCTACGCAAGTAGCATCCCATACCAACATCCGTCCCAAGCTCCAAGGAACCAAAGACACACCATCAGGTCTCTTACCATCATCCCTAATAATACCAGTAGGCTCAAGAAGAGCAGGTACGTTGATCGTGGCAAGAGACCTGCGGATTATGTCGTTAAGCGTCGCATGTCTGGAAATACGGCCTGCGCTTTTTTGACAACTTAGTCCGTGGTGTCCCAGTCGGTCCACGTCTGTGCCACAACAGCATAAGTGAGGGGTACATACCGCGGCCCCGAGTCTCAGGCCGGTTGCGAGCCTAAGAGAGGCCGGATCCAGGAAAGTACCAGTACTAGCCGAAGGATGGGCATGCAGCCAGTAACCAGCTTCCCGGGTTCCGACCGCCAAAAGTCTCGCACGATCCGGACCTGCAGAGCTGTTTAGAAGAGAATTGTATGTTAGATCACAATACACATTGTCCCAGCTCCTTTGCGATTTTAGGTTGTCAGGAAAATTTTTAGAAGGGCAAGCAATTTTGAATGCATTTTTGGCGTCCTCCAAACCCGCAGTCTCACAGTTAATAGGCAGAGCCCTTAGGATCTTTCCTGTGAGATCAGACGTGCTGTGGACGGATGCCAAAAATGCAGGAGAAGCCACACATGAAATTTTTCGTATCCCTAAACCCCCATACCGAATAGGGAGGGATGCTTGGGACCAGGAACGCTCCGTTAGCTGAATATTTAGAATTTTTTCTATGGTAATTTTGATTAAGTCGTCTAAAGGTGTTAATAAATTAATATTTTTCCAGAACGGACAGCAACGGAGCACGTATGTCAATTTAGGGACAAAAAGACAAAACTTAAGAATCGCAAGAGCATAATGAGGGCTAATTTCGAGTAGACGATTTGCGTGATTTTGGAATTTAGAAATCGAGTTAGAAATATAATCGGGAAAGGATTCTTCAAAAATAGGAGAACCCAGGAGGCAAAGTGAATATTTGTCTACTATTTTTATACCAGGAGTCAGACAATCAAATTTGGATTTTAAAACAGTCAAACTATAGGAAGTCTTTTGAATAAAGAGTTCGCATTTAGGTACTATAATTTAGTTCTAAACCAATATTTTCAAAATTAGTTTTGATAAGAGACAAATCGGACAGTACGGTATCCACGTCACCTCCTAGGGTCCCATCGTCTAGATACCAGACATTAAATTTAGATTTAATTTTTTGTATTATGTGATTTATGGCTAAACTGGCGAGTATTTTGGAACGGATGGTTCTTCTAAAACATCATTAAATGCAACTTTAGTGTCAAACCATTTTCTTTAAGAACAGTGGGTTCAAATCTCTTCAGCCTTGTATATATCTCGCCGCTCACGTTGCCCTCTAATTCATCTTCTCATTTGACTGAGAAAGGTACATTACTCATGGATTGCAACATGTCACTAATACAGTTCTGGATACCGCTAACCTGTTTTGTTCTATGGCATCGTTACGCCGCCTTCGGCTCCCATGCCGGAGTAGGTATAGTCTCTCTTGAATCGGACGATGAGCTAGTGCTTGATGCACTAGATGTGTCCGACATCGTTATTTTGCAAAAACTCTGCAAAATAAAATAAGATTAATAACCAATTTTTATATTCGAACGGTAAAACCGTTAAGACTTTAAAATATATTTCACTTACAAATTCCATGAATTTGTGACTGAACCGTACGTCTCGGTAAACGAGACACCAATGACGAGGGAGCAGGCATCCCTACCCTGGTGGCACAAGCAGGAAACTGATAGAGGGGGTAAAAAGAGTAGAGTATAGTCAAATCAGCAACCGTCACGTCATTGTAAACAAGATTGCCTCTCTCAAATATTAATGTAGGTTTCGAATAACGGTGCAGAAGCTTAATATTTAGTAGATTACATGCCAAGGCCGTTTAAGTGGGAAATGTCTCGGATGACGTGTAGGTAATTGTAGGCCGAGGCCGACAAACATGTGATCCGAGGCTTTCTCGTTTAACGGCTGAGGTCTGTATATTATTTTTCTGCTCAACGGAGCCGGCAGGCGGCAACTTAGTTTAGCGCAACGGCCGGCAAAATGCTTACAATTAGGGCAGAAAAAAATATTATTGAGTTACATATATCAAAAGGCAGTCAGTCAGACGGTAAATGCCTTAGACCAAGTTAGTTAAACACAAAAAAAATCATGACCGTGGCGGCTAGTTTTGTCACATAAATTGTTTACCCACATAGACATTTTTTTCGTCACTTAAGGCCATGTGTGTACAGCACGTGCGCGTGCGTGGAATGCGCGTTGTAGCTTATGTAACTGTCATATTAGAAGGCACACCGCTCGCTGGCCTACTACCGCGAAAATCGAAATACGTAAATTTCGAGGATTTTTCTCTGTCACTCAAACGAAGACGTCATTAGGGTAAGAGAGACAAATCCTTGAAATTTGCGGATTTCGAAGTTCGCGGTAGGGGCCGCTGGTCTCACGCACGTGCACGCCACGCATCCGGTGTGGCTTAGCCCTTAACCCCCTTATTCATAAAAGTTTGCTAACTTAACAAGCCGCTAATTGTTGTTTGTCCCTTTCGGTCTTAACAATGTGTCCATAAGAGCAAAAGGGACAAACAATTATTAGCGGCTTGTTAAGTTAGCAAACGTTTATGAATAAGGGCGTAATGCAGCAGAGATTAAAGATCCTTGCGTAATAGTTACTATGTTTCATGGAGGTCTTGTCATACAAAGATATCGTTTAAGATGCATGTTTTTTTACGATGTGATCTGATATGATGTATTGATGTATAGCGTTGAACAATTAAACGCTAAGTTTATTCGTTATTTGAAAGCATTTATTCTAAAAAGTTTTTGAAGTACCTACTTTTACAATAATGGAATAAATTGACAATTTGACTAAATTTTTATTATATTATTATTTACTTTCATGTTTTGTGTGCTAGTTCAATTGTTGATGGTTAATTGTTATTGTAATTTGAAAGAATTCGATAATTGGAAGCTTTTACTATTTTTTTTACATTATTTTTGACACGTTTCAAATTTTTAAACAATTATTAGCGGGTAAAGTTTAGGGAGCCCACAATGCTTTGAATTTCGTTTGTACATTTTCGCTTCAAAAACGGCATTTATTTTCAGGGCCAAGCATTTCTTTAATGGGAAGTACTTTTTGTTGGCATGAGGATACCAACAATTTTCCAGGTATTCTATGGCCCTCCGAGGGGTAAGGATAGACATGATTGACCTGCCAGCCCAAATGTTCTAGAATTCGCACAGTTTTTAAGGCTTTTCGTGATAAAAGCCGAGGTTCTGATTTGCTAGGGGAAAAAGGTCTAAATTAACTAAAACTCTAAAGGTCTGGGCAACCCAATTGGTCAGAAATGACCTTAAGGCAAGCAGGACATCTGCAGCTGTTGAAAATCAGACTTTGAAACAAATTCAGACTCGCTGGCTGCGACAGGCAGATGGAAATAGGCGTTTGACAGATCTATTTTTACTAGCAAATCTGAGGGCTGAACACCAACTTGAACTTTACGATCGGTAAGTATAGAATTAAGATTTGAATATTGGACGTAAAGATCCGTCGCTTTTTGGGATTAGGAATATCGGCGTGACATACTTAAACTGGGAGTGTAATATATATGCTGGTTCTAGCACTCCCGCTCAATTTTTTTTTTTTTTTAATCGTTTCCTGCATTTGGCAATGCTAACGGGGTCCTTAAGTAAAACGAATTTCGAAACGATTTAATCAATTTTATTAGTGAGCGTGGAATGTTTAATGATTCTCATCTTTCCAAAAAAAACTGACCCGCTCGAAAACTGTTGCAGTCAATTTCCTCTTTTGATTAAATCCCTGCGTGGGAAGTTTTGACCTAGTTGGGTAGTGTTTTTATAGGCATTGGGGCCTTGGGGTCTCGGGCCCACGCTACGCTGGCGAGGCTTTCCTTGACCTTGGCTATTTGCAATTTTTCTGGATGGGCGAAAGGGATCGCGCCAGCCCATTGGTAAAAAGTTATAAATTGCCATGCGCAGGCAATTTTAAGAAAAGTCGAGGCATATTCATAAAGCAGTTTCACTCGTCATAAATACCCTGTGTGGGCCCTTTTTAAACATTACTACCCAGATCAGCACTTGCTTGCGCCGCAGGCTTATTTTGGGTTGGCGTTCAGACCAGCGACAAAGTTTTTGTAAGAAAGATCAAGGCCTATTCATGAAGCAGTTACACTGGTCATAAATGCCCTGCGTGGGCCCTTTTTAGGAATAACTACACAGATTAGCACATGCTTGCGCAGCAGGCTTATTTTGGTTTGGCGGTGAGTCAGGCCCAAAAGTTTTTGTAAGACGAGTCTAGTCATCATAAATACCTTGTCTTGGCCCTTTTTGAGCATTACTACATAGATTAGCACTTGCTTGCGCAGCAGGCTTATTTTGGGTTGGCGGTCAGACCGGCCAAAAGTATTTGTAATAAAGGTCTAGGTGTATTCATAAAGCAGTTAGACTGGTCATAAATGACCTGCATAGGCCCTTTTTGAGCATTAATACACATTAGCACTTGCTTGCGCAGCAGGCTTATTTTGGGTTGGCGGTCAGACCGGCCAAAATTTTTGTAAGAAAGGTCTAAACATATTCATAAAGCAGTTAGACTGGTCATAAATGCCCTGTGTGGGCCTTTTTTGAGCATCACGACATAGATTAGCACTTGCTTGCGCAGCAGGCTTATTTTGGGTTGGCGGTCAGACCGGCCAAAAAGTTTAGGAAATTCCACCGTGTTTTTCCAATAAAAGTTATGTGAGCTCGGGGTATCTTTCTTATGGACTCTTTGACACTTAGGCAGCGGGGGATACAATCTCGTCTTTGTCGGATAAGGTCAGCGCGGTGACGACATGTTAGTTGCAATCATTACAAATATATTGATTTAAAACTCTCACGATTATCACTCGTACCTATTTTAAGACCAGTTTGTCATTAAATCATCATTAGGGATCGAAAACTACCCTCCATAAATCTGATTTTATTTTCTAACGCCTGAAGAGACGGCTCATCAGCAGTACGAGACCATGCTATTAACGTCTCAAAAACATAAATTCTTTAATTAGTCATTTGTCTTGAGGCCTACAAAGGCCGGTTGGGAGCAGCAAAGCTTATGTACCTCTGAATATCGGACGCTTGTCCAGTTTTCGGAATCAAAATGTTCAACAGAGATTATAAGGTCAACATGAGCGGGCGAGTATTTTTGAATATAATTATATTTATTTTCAAAACTACAATTTATGTACATAGATTAAATCTAACTAATCTACTTAACCTAACCTATATCTAAGATTGGCCCTTGTGGCATTGTACCGAGGATGCTGGCGGCATTTTCTCGCTGTATCGCAATACTGATGCGTTGTGCGAGGAAGTCGCCAGCTCTTCGGTCTTTAGTTACATCAACCAGACGTTTCGCGATCTCAGCAAACAATTTGCGTGCGCTGGGGCCCCAAGAACCTAAAGTTTCTACGCCAAACGGTACAAAATCGTACTCTTTGCCGAGGCCCTTATATTTATTACGTTTTAAAAATTCGGCATTTTCAGCCGCAGCGGCTGCCTTAAACGTAGTTCGTTGAAGATGGGACGGTGCCAGGGTATCTACGCAAGTAGCATCCCATACCAACATCCGTCCCAAGCTCCAAGGAACCAAAGACACACCATCAGGTCTCTTACCATCATCCCTAATAATACCAGTAGGCTCAAGAAGAGCAGGTACGTTGATCGTGGCAAGAGACCTGCGGATTATGTCGTTAAGCGTCGCATGTCTGGAAATACGGCCTGCGCTTTTTTGACAACTTAGTCCGTGGTGTCCCAGTCGGTCCACGTCTGTGCCACAACAGCATAAGTGAGGGGTACATACCGCGGCCCCGAGTCTCAGGCCGGTTGCGAGCCTAAGAGAGGCCGGATCCAGGAAAGTACCAGTACTAGCCGAAGGATGGGCATGCAGCCAGTAACCAGCTTCCCGGGTTCCGACCGCCAAAAGTCTCGCACGATCCGGACCTGCAGAGCTGTTTAGAAGAGAATTGTATGTTAGATCACAATACACATTGTCCCAGCTCCTTTGCGATTTTAGGTTGTCAGGAAAATTTTTAGAAGGGCAAGCAATTTTGAATGCATTTTTGGCGTCCTCCAAACCCGCAGTCTCACAGTTAATAGGCAGAGCCCTTAGGATCTTTCCTGTGAGATCAGACGTGCTGTGGACGGATGCCAAAAATGCAGGAGAAGCCACACATGAAATTTTTCGTATCCCTAAACCCCCCATACCGAATAGGGAGGGATGCTTGGGACCAGGAACGCTCCGTTAGCTGAATATTTAGAATTTTTTCTATGGTAATTTTGATTAAGTCGTCTAAAGGTGTTAATAAATTAATATTTTTCCAGAACGGACAGCAACGGAGCACGTATGTCAATTTAGGGGACAAAAAGACAAAACTTAAGAATCGCAAGAGCATAATGAGGGCTAATTTCGAGTAGACGATTTGCGTGATTTTGGAATTTAGAAATCGAGTTAGAAATATAATCGGGAAAGGATTCTTCAAAAATAGGAGAACCCAGGAGGCAAAGTGAATATTTGTCTACTATTTTTATACCAGAGTCAGACAATCAAATTTGGATTTTAAAACAGTCAAACTATAGGAAGTCTTTTGAATAAAGAGTTCGCATTTAGGTACTATAATTTAGTTCTAAACCAATATTTTCAAAATTAGTTTTGATAAGAGACAAATCGGACAGTACGGTATCCACGTCACCTCCTAGGGTCCCATCGTCTAGATACCAGACATTAAATTTAGATTTAATTTTTTGTATTATGTGATTTATGGCTAAACTGGCGAGTATTTTGGAACGGATGGTTCTTCTAAAACATCATTAAATGCAACTTTAGTGTCAAACCATTTTCTTTAAGAACAGTGGGTTCAAATCTCTTCACCCTTGTATATATCTCGCCGCTCACGTTGCCCTCTAATTCATCTTCTCATTTGACTGAGAAAGGTACATTACTCATGGATTGCAACATGTCACTAATACAGTTCTGGATACCGCTAACTGTTTTGTTCTATGGCATCGTTACGCCGCCTTCGGCTCCCATGCCGGAGTAGGTATAGTCTCTCTTGAATCGGACGATGAGCTAGTGCTTGATGCACTAGATGTGTCCGACATCGTTATTTTGCAAAAACTCTGCAAAATAAAATAAGATTAATAACCAATTTTTATATTCGAACGGTAAAACCGTTAAGACTTTAAAATATATTTCACTTACAAATTCCATGAATTTGTGACTGAACCGTACGTCTCGGTAAACGAGGACACCAATGACGAGGGAGCAGGCATCCCTACCCTGGTGGCACAAGCAGGAAAACTGATAGAGGGGGTAAAAAGAGTAGAGTATAGTCAAATCAGCAACCGTCACGTCATTGTAAACAAGATTGCCTCTCTCAAATATTAATGTAGGTTTTCGAATAACGGTTGCAGAAGCTTAATATTTAGTAGATTACATGCCAAGGCCGTTTAAGTGGGAAATGTCTCGGATGACGTGTAGGTAATTGTAGGCCGAGGCCGACAAACATGTGATCCGAGGCTTTCTCGTTTAACGGCTGAGGTCTGTATATTATTTTTCTGCTCAACGGAGCCGGCAGGCGGCAACTTAGTTTAGCGCAACGGCCGGCAAAATGCTTACAATTAGGGCAGAAAAAAATATTATTGAGTTACATATATCAAAAGGCAGTCAGTCAGACGGTAAATGCCTTAGACCAAGTTAGTTAAACACAAAAAAAATCATGACCGTGGCGGCTAGTTTTGTCACATAAATTGTTTACCCACATAGACATTTTTTTCGTCACTTAAGGCCATGTGTGTACAGCACGTGCGCGTGCGTGGAATGCGCGTTGTAGCTTATGTAACTGTCATATTAGAAGGCACACCGCTCGCTGGCCTACTACCGCGAAAATCGAAATACGTAAATTTCGAGGATTTTTCTCTGTCACTCAAACGAAGACGTCATTAGGGTAAGAGAGACAAATCCTTGAAATTTGCGGATTTCGAAGTTCGCGGTAGGGGCCGCTGGTCTCACGCACGTGCACGCCACGCATCCGGTGTGGCTTAGCCCTTAACCCCCCTTATTCATAAAAGTTTGCTAACTTAACAAGCCGCTAATTGTTGTTTGTCCCTTTCGGTCTTAACAATGTGTCCATAAGAGCAAAAGGGACAAACAATTATTAGCGGCTTGTTAAGTTAGCAAACGTTTATGAATAAGGGCGTAATGCAGCAGAGATTAAAGATCCTTGCGTAATAGTTACTATGTTTCATGGAGGTCTTGTCATACAAAGATATCGTTTAAGATGCGTGTATTTTTTACGGTGTGATCTGATATGATGTAGTGATGTATAGCGTTGAACAATTAAACGCTAAGTTTATTCGTTATTTGAAAGCATTTATTCTAAAAAGTTTTTGAAGTACCTACTTTTACAATAATGGAATAAATTGACAATTTGACTAAATTTTTATTATATTATTATTTACTTTCATGTTTTGTGTGCTAGTTCAATTGTTGATGGTTAATTGTTATTGTAATTTGAAAGAATTCGATAATTGGAAGCTTTTACTATTTTTTTTACATTATTTTTGACACGTTTCAAATTTTTAAACAATTATTAGCGGGTAAAGTTTAGGGAGCCCACAATGCTTTGAATTTCGTTTGTACATTTTCGCTTCAAAAACGGCATTTATTTTCAGGGCCAAGCATTTCTTTAATGGGAAGTACTTTTTGTTGGCATGAGGATACCAACAATTTTCCAGGTATTCTATGGCCCTCCGAGGGGTAAGGATAGACATGATTGACCTGCCAGCCCAAATGTTCTAGAATTCGCACAGTTTTTAAGGCTTTTCGGTGATAAAAGCCGAGGTTCTGATTTGCTAGGGGAAAAAGGTCTAAATTAACT
Organism: Thaumatotibia leucotreta; assembly: GCA_025490895.1. Lineage (NCBI taxonomy): Eukaryota > Metazoa > Arthropoda > Insecta > Lepidoptera > Tortricidae > Thaumatotibia > Thaumatotibia leucotreta. Next base: position 90,614 of record JALPQI010004278.1, read on the forward strand.
AAAACTCTAAAGGTCTGGGCAACCCAATTGGTCAGAAATGACCTTAAGGCAAGCAGGACATCTGCAGCTGTTGAAAATCAGACTTTGAAACAAATTCAGACTCGCTGGCTGCGACAGGCAGATGGAAATAGGCGTTTGACAGATCTATTTTTACTAGCAAATCTGAGGGGCTGAACACCAACTTGAACTTTACGATCGGTAAGTATAGAATTAAGATTTGAATATTGGACGTGAAGATCCGTCGTTTTTTGGGATTAGGAATATCGGCGTGACATACTTAAACTGGGAGTGTAATATATATGCTGGTTCTAGCACTCCCGCTCAATTTTTTTTTTTTTTTAATCGTTTCCTGCATTTGGCAATGCTAACGGGGTCCTTAAGTAAAACGAATTTCGAAACGATTTAATCAATTTTATTAGTGAGCGTGGAATGTTTAATGATTCTCATCTTTCCAAAAAAAACTGACCCGCTCGAAAACTGTTGCAGTCAATTTCCTCTTTTGATTAAATCCCTGCGTGGGAAGTTTTGACCTAGTTGGGTAGTGTTTTTATAGGCATTGGGGCCTTGGGGTCTCGGGCCCACGCTACGCTGGCGAGGCTTTCCTTGACCTTGGCTATTTGCAATTTTTCTGGATGGGCGAAAGGGATCGCGCCAGCCCATTGGTAAAAAGTTATAAATTGCCATGCGCAGGCAATTTTAAGAAAAGTCGAGGCATATTCATAAAGCAGTTTCACTCGTCATAAATACCCTGTGTGGGCCCTTTTTAAACATTACTACCCAGATCAGCACTTGCTTGCGCCGCAGGCTTATTTTGGGTTGGCGTTCAGACCAGCGACAAAGTTTTTGTAAGAAAGATCAAGGCCTATTCATGAAGCAGTTACACTGGTCATAAATGCCCTGCGTGGGCCCTTTTTAGGAATAACTACACAGATTAGCACATGCTTGCGCAGCAGGCTTATTTTGGTTTGGCGGTGAGTCAGGCCCAAAAGTTTTTGTAAGACGAGTCTAGTCATCATAAATACCTTGTCTTGGCCCTTTTTGAGCATTACTACATAGATTAGCACTTGCTTGCGCAGCAGGCTTATTTTGGGTTGGCGGTCAGACCGGCCAAAAGTATTTGTAATAAAGGTCTAGGGTGTATTCATAAAGCAGTTAGACTGGTCATAAATGACCTGCATAGGCCCTTTTTGAGCATTAATACACATTAGCACTTGCTTGCGCAGCAGGCTTATTTTGGGTTGGCGGTCAGACCGGCCAAAATTTTTGTAAGAAAGGTCTAAACATATTCATAAAGCAGTTAGACTGGTCATAAATGCCCTGTGTGGGCCTTTTTTGAGCATCACGACATAGATTAGCACTTGCTTGCGCAGCAGGCTTATTTTGGGTTGGCGGTCAGACCGGCCAAAAAGTTTAGGAAATTCCACCGTGTTTTTCCAATAAAAGTTATGTGAGCTCGGGGTATCTTTCTTATGGACTCTTTGACACTTAGGCAGCGGGGGATACAATCTCGTCTTTGTCGGATAAGGTCAGCGCGGGTGACGACATGTTAGTTGCAATCATTACAAATATATTGATTTAAAACTCTCACGATTATCACTCGTACCTATTTTAAGACCAGTTTGTCATTAAATCATCATTAGGGATCGAAAACTACCCTCCATAAATCTGATTTTATTTTCTAACGCCTGAAGAGACGGCTCATCAGCAGTACGAGACCATGCTATTAACGTCTCAAAAACATAAATTCTTTAATTAGTCATTTGTCTTGAGGCCTACAAAGGCCGGTTGGGAGCAGCAAAGCTTATGTACCTCTGAATATCGGACGCTTGTCCAGTTTTCGGAATCAAAATGTTCAACAGAGATTATAAGGTCAACATGAGCGGGC
>JALPQI010004279.1:0-79721 GCA_025490895.1 Thaumatotibia leucotreta
TAATTCGAAACAATTTTTACCAATTTTTGAATATTTTAAAAATGATCACATTATGCTAATGATAAATTGTATGAACGTTAGTCATGGTTAATGTACTACATTTCAAGAGACACAACAATCTGAAGTACGCTTTTGTTGTTTAATAAATCGATTTTAACAAACTAGTGTCCCATGTGTGTACCATGTCGTCTTTAATATTAATGGCGTTCTTTACATTCATTGATTATTTACAAAATTAAAAATTGTGGAAAAAATTTAAATAAATACCTCTCGTAAAATAGTTTTTTTATTCTGATTTATTAAGTCCAAATATTTTATACTCAAAGAAACTACTTTAGTACTACTATTGAATAGTGAAGGTTTTGTCTCTAAACCTTTTCTCCCGGATGAACGGGATAATCTCGAAAAACTGTCTAACTTGACGAGAACATAATAATATGCATCGGGGCTCGTATGTTTTGTGTCGTATATACCTACAACAGTGCAACTGAGTATCGTTTCCAGAATGCCCTAGGGCTACCGGTGGCCAAGGCCATGATGTCTGAAGACGGCGAGTGTGTCGAGTGGAAGTACAATCTGGTTTTGGACGGGCCGGCTGAGATATGGCTACTCGGGCTTGAGCATACTATGAGGACTGTGCTAAGAGACGTGAGTACCTAACAGTTTACTGAGTGAACTAGAAAATGAAATGACACGTGACGAAATAAGTATTATTGACACTATCAAACTGACCAACAGAGTTCTAATTAACATATATTTATTACATAAGTTTTAGAAATAAAATGTGTGATACTGTGATACTATATGCACTTAAGGGTTGAGGAGCCATTTGAGGGTAGGATATTTAGTTACCATTTATTTGAACGAATTCTTAAAAGAACAGACAATAATCTGTAGGTATTTCTCGTGTCTATTATCCGTAAAATATACACACCTGTAGCTTTTAATGAATTTTAGATAACTAATTCATTACTAACTTGTGGACTTTTATTTATTGTTCTGTAGATTTTGATTTTAACCCGCACGGCGCTACGTAAATGCAAATACCAGCGCGAACAGTGGATCAACGATTATCCCGGTCAACTGGGAATAACTTGTAGTAAGGTATGAAATATCTATCGCGGTAACCGTAGATGTTTTTTTAGTTAATTTATTAGTTTATTTAGCTTCTCTAAATATATTATGATGAATAAGTTAGCAAGGGTCGGTTATACCTATAAGGTTGAGCTTTTTATAAAATTAAGACGACGTCTGTTCATAGACCATCTGTGCCACCAGTATAAATCTTTAGTACCGTTTGGTAGCTAAAGATTCGTAACTAGCTTCGAAATCGGGATTAAATTCCAGTAAGGCTACGTTTTACCAAACTTTTATTCGAAGAATAATGCTTACTCTCGGATAGGTATTAGGTAGGTACTAGTGTCAAATTACTATGGAGTTTTGACATTACTATCCGAGAGTAGGTAAGCGTTATTCTTTAAATCAAAGTTTGCTCAAATCGACCCTAAATAGGAGGCTTTAAATCGGGACTTAACCATTACCGATTTGTAACCACGTTTAGTAGGTAGTCACAATCAGCTTCGAAACGCGAAATAGAATCGTTGTAACTGGTTACACAATGGGAGTTTTCCATTACTGATTTGTATTCTGAACTATATTACTAAACTGTAATCAGCTACCAAATCCGACTACGAGATAGGAAATTAAGTTATTCTCATTCCATAGCTGCCTACCAGGTGGGAATCCACATTTCCTATTTGTAAGCCAGTTACCAATTTTGGCTACCAAAGAAGTATAAAAGGCCAGTTTTAAAGCCAATTTTCGTAGTAATAAAGTATGCTTTCCTCTATGTTAGTACCTGCCTAGTTTGAGTTGATATTCCGAGCTCTACGTCTCCTAGCTACTTATAGATATTATTTTTATCAGATTATGTGGACCTCAGACTGTACACGAACCCTGGCGCGATGCGAACTCATGAAGGAAAAAAAACCCATGAAAAAATTGCGCAAGAAACAAAATATTATCCTAACCACACTGCAGGGCATGTCCCGAAAAGAGATTCCGAAACTCTTGAGAGCCAAAGTAAACGCACTGTGCGTCATTGAGATTCATTCAAGGGATATGGTTGACAAGATGTATAAGATGGGTAGGTTCTACGCCTTTGCAGATAATTAGTAGGAGCATTCCATGAAAACATGTCGTCAGCGATACTGTGATTTCAATACTTTAGAAAGATTTAATTAGTAAGCTGAGTTACAGTATAATAATAACATATCAAGACTTTAAGATTGACAGTAATTCCTAGCAGCTAGCATACTTTATTAGGGTAGCTACCATAGCGACACGTAAGCGACAAAAAGTAGATGTTTTCATGGAATGCTCCAGTAATCCCACTACTAGGCATATATTTAGACCCCATTTTGGCCCGAAAGAAAACCCATGAACTTATGAATACCTATCAACTGATTACTTATTTAATAATTTTAGGATGTATGGCTGTCTCGGCCTTTGAATGGTTCTCCCAACTTAAGTTCTACTGGGACCGGGAGCGCGAAGACTGCTATATCCGTCAGACGAACACTTCTTCTGTATACACCTATGAGTACATCGGAAATTCCGGACGTCTTGTGATTACTCCTTTAACTGACAGGTGCCCTTACGTACATTATTTATTACACATGTGCTTAGTGTCTATAAAAGATGCATTATTTTTATAATATTTGTATATTCCACAGATGTTACATTACTCTCACTACAGCGCTGAATCTTTTCCGCGGCGGAAGCCCTCAGGGCCCTGCCGGGACGGGCAAGACGGAAACAGTTAAAGATTTAGGGCGTGCTTTAGCGCGATGGGTAGTTGTCACCAACTGTTCTGACGGGTTGGACTACAAATCTATGGCCAAGTGCTTCTCAGGTATGTAGACATATATATTGTACCAACAGCCCAACTCACAGACAACATAACCTAAAGACGTAGCTTTAGACAATTATTTCATTTAAACCGATGCTGCCAAAAATGCTGAGGTGCGGGCGGCGTAACATGAGCTAACTGTGTTGTGATTCGTCGTTTCAAGGTCAATGAGGTGTAAAACAAAAATGTCCGCCGGGTCGCTAGTGATTTCCGAATGTCGATAAAAGTGTCGATGGTTACAATGTCTAGCTTTCACAATTCGATATTTGTCAGTGACTTGCCGACAAAACCGTAAATCCATTTCCGTACTAATGCATACCATAAATGCGAAAGTATGTCTGTCAGTTTACTGAGTCTACACGCTTAAGTCGCTGAACCAATTTAGATGAAATTTTGAATGGAGATTATTTAAGACCCGGGAAAGGACATACGATATTTCATTCATAATCATCATTATCATCATCATCCCCGCAGATGAAGATATATTATGATACTAGCTTATGATGCTAGCTTGAAATGCATTTTATATAAAAAAAATATTTGTACTGTCTGTCTACTGTGTCTTCGTCTTCACATTTAAACCGGTTTAGATGGAATGGAGATAGTTTAAGACCCGGGAAAGGACAAAGGATAGTTATTTTATCATCATCATCAAGGATCGGACAAACGCCCGTCATTTCGAAGAAATAACCCTGTTCCGTACAGTAGAGATTTCCTTATCTTATGATGCTAACATTCTATTTTATAAGATATTTTTTTAATAACACTATCACAAAGTAGGTATCTATTTAGGAGATCCCAACTCCTTCTTACTTTTATGTACCCTGATTGTGAATTTATGACAAATAAACGACTTAGAATTGTTGATATTTAATTTTGATCTATTGAGTGTATAATTATCTTCTTCGGTTACCGCGACAGTTATTCATGAAATAACACGATTTAAACGAATTATATCGCGTATATTAATCAATTTTGTAACGACGTTTCGAACAATTATGATGTGCACAAGTATCTAAGAAATAGTTGGGATCTCCAAAATAGATATTTTGAGTTTTTATTATAAAAAAAAATCTTAAATACATAAATATATATCTTAAATTAATAAAATATGTTAACATCATAACATAAAGAGGTCTCTACCATACGGAACAGGGTTATGTTTTCAAAATGACGGGCGTTTGTCCGATCCTTGATCATCATCCACGCAGACAAAGTGGCGGTCAAATATTAATATCACAATATATCTTTTCTGAGACAATAAATAAAACAATTTTATAAAATATACTTTTATTTGTACAATCACTAACTCGTAGTTACAAAGTTACCAAAAAACTACCATTAAAATACGTTGTATATAAAATTCGCATATTATTCGTTTTTGTTAATTTGAAATATTCCGGTTTAAAGTGTCGAGAACACACTGCTAGGAGCAGGAAACCAATCATGTGACCGTTTTGTAGCATTCATCCACACTTCTTTCATGTTTGGGCATTTAGAGAAGATACACAATATTATTTAACATAATAGTATTTTTGAAAACTATACTTCTACACTTTACACTAAACCAGAATTTATTTGAGGATAATTGAATATATATAGTCGTAATATCTTATCGATAGTAAACAGACTGCAGGCATAGACATCACTAGTTCGGATATGGAGGCTCCACCGCAGAGTGTGTTGCTTGGTACGATTGAGAATAAAGATTTTAATTTATCTTTAGTTACCTTATCGATAGTAAACAAACATACTCTACGGTCATCCCTAGTTCAGACGGCCTACCTGCTCGTTACGCTTACGCTAGACAAGGAGGGAGTTATACTTCGTGCAAAGTATTAGAAAGAGACTTTGTAAAAAGACATCAACGAGTGCACTAGATTTATGCTTAAACTATTTTTAATTTTAATTGAAATTTATAAAAAATTGCTCACTTGTGAAACGAAATACCATCTTTTTGCACACTAGATGTTTTTGTATTCTTGCCACACAATTTCACGCAACAGTAATGCATTTTGCATGACGTAAAACACGTTAAAACTTTCGTAATTATCTCATGAACGCCGGCCGCAGACTGAAGTTAGGAATGGAGGCGTGGCTCTAATATGGAGTGAATTCACCGTATGCGTGACAGAGGGGGTCGCCCGGCTATGCTACGTCTTGAGGTTATGTTGTCTGTGGCCCAACTCTGGTACATGACATGTCTACATTGTCTACTATACTGTACGTCTTAGTGTCCTGTCCTTACGACAAAAACACGTTTGCGCAATTTACTTTACGTGCGCCCGCGATCCCGCTTAATATAAATTACCTACTTAGTAGAGTTAAAATCATAAGAACTTATCACTTATTTTTACAAGATCTGACAAAGCATGACTATACACCGTGTTTTTATTGATTTCCGTTAAATTAAAGGGAAGCTTATTTAGGTCAAAAATAATCAATTTCTCTAAGAAACTAGAGTGTCTTAACTCTTACTGTTATTAAGTTATTTAAAAAAAAAGTTTCATGACTGAACAAGTGTATTGTAAGATTGTAACCTTTATTACATCCTAATGTTACTTATTTTGACGTGTGCCGTCAGTCGGATGCGGTCACATACGGCCACTTCCCTGAATGACCACCTACCAAATTCCTTTATGGTCCACTTCCTAGTTCGTCCGTTTCCTTGTCCGGCCATTTCCCCAATTGGCCACTGTTAGATTTCCTTCTATGTCCAGTTCCCCGAACGGCCGCTTTGAAAATTCCTTGTTTGTCCAGTTCCCCGAACGGCCGCTTTGAAAATTCCTTGTTTGTCCGATTCCCTGAACGGCCTCTTTATAAAATGGATATCTTTACGAAGAAGGTTATCATATGATCTAAAGTGGCGGCCATAAGAAGAATAGGCCATTTGAGGTGGTGGACTTATGGGGAAGAGGCCTTTAGAGAACTGTGGCCTTTCGGGGATATTGTATGTAAGTGGCCCTTAAAGGAAGTGGCCGTTTGGGGAGCAGGCAGTTCTGTTAGAGGATTGTGGCCTTTCCGGGAAAGCTGTTTGTAGGTGGCCCTTAAAGGAAGTGGCCCATTAGGGAAGTGGCCCTACAGAATACTTGGCCCTAAAATACATGTGGCCGTAAGTGACCGGATCCCGTCAGTCACCTGAGATGCTATTCTTAAGGTTCTCTCACACTTGCCATTACAATTATTATGTATGAAAACGAAAAAAAAATTTTTTTACGAAATTAACAAAAGCCGTTATACCAGGCAACTTCTATTAATGCCCCAAGTAACTTGTCCAATTCGGAACGGAAATCAATAAAAACACGGTGTATTGACTGTTGAGACCGGAAACCGTTTCCGTTTAAAATCATATTTTTAGATTTCCTACACTTAGCTGTATTTAGGAGATAAAGCATGTTTTAGTATTTATCGTCTTAAATGTCAATTCTCCATATGTAGGAATAGCCCAGAGCGGCTGCTGGGGCTGCTTCGATGAGTTCAACCGCATCAACATCGAAGTGCTGTCTGTGGTGGCGCAGCAGATTCTAGCGGTGCTGCTGGCGCTGTCGTTGCAGCAGCGGCGGTTCGTCTTTGAGGGCGCTGACATCAAGCTGGATCCCAACTGTGGAATCTTCATCACGATGAATCCTGGGTGAGTTTATAAATAAATAAATTACCTTCAGATCTGGATGAATGCCTGCCGCATCTATTTAAATGCATCTATTTCATGATTTGTGCTCATAATTTAAATTCATTCAATTTATTAATATCCAGATTTTAGGATTGCAATACGCTGCAGGTTTTTAGCTGCTCGAGTTTTGTACGAACTACTCGAAGTTGGTCTAGAAATCTAGAAGTCTAGACATTGCTTGTGCTTGCTGACGTTAATTCAAAATGTAAATCTAATACATTTCTATTCATATACCTAGTTATGCCGGCCGAACGGAGCTACCTGATAACCTGAAGTCCATGTTCCGCCCCATCGCCATGTGTGTGCCCGACTGTCTCATCATAGCGGAGATCACTCTTTTCTCAGACGGCTTCACCGCGTACAAGATAAATGCTAAGAAAGTGAGTATAGAGTGCTGCTTACCTGCATAGTTTCGTCGCAATAATGCTGTGAGCACGAGGCATGCTTACAACTAATCTATGCAATTCAACTCAATATTCTTTTGAAATCATTAAGTAACTAAATCAATATACATTTGAATCTAAGAATACGCAGTAATTATCACTACCTAACACAAAAAAACCGCATCCTACTAATATCTACCACCTACCATCGTATACGCAGATCTTTAAAACTGTACAAAGCATTTTTAGAAGGTTTTAGTTCCAGCATTGCATCCGTGCGAAGCCAGGGCCGACTTTATAATCTTGTATAGAAGACAAGACAGTTTATTTCAATTCATGTATATTTTATGTGTAAATAATTTGTACATCATCAATGCGAGGACTTAAATACATTTATAATTTTTTAAATATTTTTTTCATGCATAAAGGTGTTTACGCTATACCAGCTGGCCATGCAACAGCTATCTAAACAAGACCACTACGACTTTGGACTACGATCAATGGTAGCTTTGCTTCGATACGCTGGAGTCAAAAGACGTGCCTATCCGAATCTTCCGGAACAGGAGGTTTTTGTTAACATTTTTTTTTTGTTTTTACATTAGTGGAGACTCCAAAGCTTGTGATACCAATATAGTAAGGGTAGGTACATCGCCATGTGGGTACCTGCAAATACGATTTTGTTTGTTTTTTATTTGTATACTAGATACCTAGGTACCTCTTGCACCAGCACCAGTTACCTAAGATGCGTTTACGTAGCGGCGTGAGATACAATGCGAAGGAAAGGTATTTTTTTTTATGGCTCAGCGTCAAATACCGGCCTGTCAGTTACTTACTTGTGCAAGATTTGCTATGTGAAACTATCGCCTTATCTCCGGGTGGTTGTGACTCGTCAGGTATTCACACTGTACCAGATGTCTGCGCTGCAACTCTCAAAGCAGAACCACTACGATTTTGGACTGCGGTCCATGATCGCGATGCTGCGTTACGCCGGGGAACTGAAACGTGCCCAACCAAATTTGTCTGAAACAGAGGTACGTGACACAGTATCAATGTTATTGTAACCTTCCAGGTATGTATGTGGATGTGGCTTCTTTGTCAATATAGTCCTAACAATTAACGAGTTCTCTCAGCTCCCTAACAAACCCACCATCTGGACTGGTCTTCGACAAAAACCTTCCGTGACATATCAGTCTACCAGTTACCACTTCAGGGTGCTTAGACAAGTTGCCAATCGCTAACGCTTAATCGTCAATCGTGAACGAAAGGCAGCTGTCTTTGTCGCGCTTATGTGAAAGAGTGACAGAGAGAGAAAACTACGATACGCCACTAAGCTTTGGTGAATGGCAACTTGGCTAAGCATCCTGTAATAGCTACGATAGTTATCAATTTGTCATTTTACATAAATAGTTGATGACCTCGATGTTATTGCGCAGATGGTAATCCTGGCTATGCGCGATATGAACGTGGCCCGTCTGACTGCTAAGGACGTTCCACTCTTCGACGGCATCATGCAGGATATCTTCCCTGATGTGGTAGTGCCCACACTGGACTACGAAATGCTGGAAACTGCTATCGCTGCGGAGATGCGGCTCGTGAATCTCCAGCCGACAAAGGCAGCCATGCATAAGGTCATACAGACGTTTGAAACAAAGGTGGGACACAACGAATAGAGGACTTATAGAATACTTTAAAATAAAACTGTTTCGAACATAATCTGTCCAGCAGTTTTTGAATAGGTAACTACGGAGCACTACCACTTTTGAATAACTACCCTACACTGAGCATGGCCCAACATGCTCTTGGCCAGTTTTTTTATATTTGAGTCTTCCTGAGTTGTGGTTGTCTTAATGAAGTACCTATACATATCCCACAACAACCCATATTGATCTTCCTGTTGCACTGGTTCAACGTGTTATGGTGGTCTAGGCTGATATTTGTTATGTTTAGAAGGTATTCTATTGATTGGAGAACTCTCTTGCAGAACTCCCGTCACTCTAGCATCCTGTTAGGTGACACTAACACCGCTAAGACAACATCTTGGAAGATACTGGCGGCTACTATTTCGCGGTGCAAGCGCGAGCGAGTGCCGGGCTTCGAATATGTGCAGGTAAACTTCAAAGGAGAGTTTTTAAAATGATCTCATCGATTCGCCATGTACGTATCTAATGTTTGAAAAACTATCACGAAGCTTATAATCTTTCGAGCATATATATTTTATGAGTTTTTGTTTGGCGTAGGTACGATTGGCATCTTGAATAGATAGGTAAATTGACAGTTAGCAGACTGATTCTTCGACACGTTGCAAGTGATGCAATTCTCAAACACGCGAGCTTGCATTTAATTTTTTTTTTAATTTGTTATGGGCTTAACTCATGGCCACAGACTAGCCGAGGACAGAGACGCGGCCTACGATGGATTGAGTTCGCCTGGGACTTGACTTGTAGGTTGACGGAAAGAAAGAAAGAAAAAACGTTTATTAGAGACACAGTAGAAACAAAACAATAAACACGAATTTTTGTCTCGAAATGGCCAAAACTCAGCATTTTGCCAGCAGAGTCAGCGCTGGTCTTCCGTTTTGGCCATTTGAGTTAGACACTTACATGATCTGTAAATTGATGGAAGAAAATTGACTGGTTACATGATCTCGGAAATATAGACGCCAGCAGGGAATTCCAATTCCACTGTTTGTTTTGTTTCAGGTGCAACCCATGAACCCGAAGGCCCTGACACTCGGTGAGCTGTACGGCGAGTACAATTTGGCCACCGGCGAGTGGAAGGATGGCGTGCTGAGCAGTATTATGCGCACCGTTTGTCAAGGTATACCCTAATACCTACCTACCAATCATGACCTGTGTGGATGTCAGACCACAGAATATTAACTTAGCTGGGGTGCGTTAGCTTCAGCGATTGGTGAAACATAAGCACAAGTTTTTTTTTCTCTTAATTTTGACACCTAGAAACCTCTAGCAACATAGCAGCAATTGTTAGCTTGTTTCAAAAATAGGAACGTTTTAGCTTCCCATTTTTATGCATGCATTATTTTCCTATTTTTTATTGTTACTATTTTGATTAATTTGGTTTGAAAATAACCGTTAATAGGTATTTAGAATGTTAACGTTTATAACTTTCACTAAGCGCAATGTAGATTCGTAACAATCAATAAACTGTATTTAGATCTTCATTTTACATAAGTTTAAGTGAACTGACCTACCAAATCATAGACATATCTTATATTCTTGCGTGCTTACGAGGGTGATGGTACTGATGGTGTTCAAGCTATGGGAGGAGAAGGAAATTTGTATTTGGTACAAAACTTAAAACTATAAATATACTAAGCTTAAACATGTATAAACAGACGAATCACCCGACTTGAAGTGGATCATATTCGATGGGCCGGTGGATGCCATCTGGATCGAGAACCTCAACTCTGTGATGGACGACAATAAGCTACTCACACTTGTTAATAGCGAACGTATCTCCATGCCTGCTCAAGTAAGACAAGTAGAATAGTATTATTACCCAATACACCAGCAAGAGGCCAGTTATTTCACCCGCTATCGACAGGCTGGCCAACATTTTTTGCGAGAGTTTTAATGGTGACAAAAATAAGATTGTATGACGAATTTAACTAAACCACTATCTGGGATCTTCCAGGTGACTATATTGATCGAAACTTTGGACCTTGCGGTAGCGTCGCCGGCGACGGTGTCGCGCAACGGCATGGTCTATAACGACTACAAGGACTGGGGTTGGTGGCCCTTCGTCAACTCTTGGCTTGATACCATCAGTGACCCTGAGTACAAGGAATTTGTAAGTACAAACCAAACATTTGATTATTAATTTAGGTAAGGTAAGTTGGGGTAAGTAAAAAGTCGTCCTTCTGGCACAGCGTCTGCTAGTAGCATTTTGTCTTACCCCAACTTACCTTATGAGCCTAGGATTAGCCATCTCACAAAATAGGGTAAATAAAATCAAATAAAAGGTTAGCTACTATAATTTTAATGTAACGCGTGTGGTCTGCCGCAAGACAATGAACCTTCCTCTCCGTCTAATCCGTCCTTAATTTGTCTATATCAGCTCCGCCTAGATTTCCTGAACATCTTAACGCCAATACTTGAGTTGAAGCGGTTGCACCTAACGGAAGGACAGAGTGTGCGCGGTCAGGAACTGACGGGAGTTCGCTCTATGTGTCGCTTGCTGGGGCTGCTGCCGCCGCCTGGTCAGCCACAGGCCGACGAGGAGGGCAATGAAGGCTTCACTAAGATGCGGTTCCTTTTTGCGTAAGATACTAGAGTTTATTTCTGCTTCGACTATAAAATTGTAATAGGTTAATAAGCGGCTTTTTTAATATGTTGTGTTAATGTATTGATCCCAGAGTAACCTTGTAGGGAAATTAAAGAATCTGTGTCTATATCTACCTTCTGGTTGAAGATTTCTTGCTCCGTGAAGCGCAAAGCACAATACTAAAATTGCGCTGCGTGTCTTCTGTACCTACTTATATTGTTCCTTAACTTATGAAGTAAGATAGAGGATACTATTACTAAAGGATCGGTAGAAAGATGTCTTGCTGCTGTCACTGTAGCCATGATGAGAGTAACAAAAAGAGAATACCTACTTGAGAGAGTAGGAACACATATATTATTCGTACTCGTATATGCACATTACATACTGTACAACAGTACAACTAAGTTCTGTACCTCAGAACCAGACTCACCCAAGTACACAAAAAAAATCACGCTATTTTAAGATATAGGCCTTCGACTGCGATATAATAAGTTTACGAAGAGATAATAGGCCGAAAATAAGGTCGCCCTGTTTTCTCAATTATTCATGGGCTGTTACTGTTTTCAATCCGTAGATTGATTTGGTCTATATGCGCCACCCTAGAAGAAGAGCCGCGGCGCAAGCTAGACAACTGGGTTCGCGAGCACGAAGGCATATTTCCACTGAAAGATACCGTCTACGACTACTATGTGGACGAGAGACTACGTCAGTTTAAGCCATGGGAGGACAGACTCCCGGATAACTGGAGATACAACCCTGCGTAAGCTTTTTTTATATCATTACTGGAATGTAGTTATAGTTAAAAAGATAAGGGAAAAGTACAAATGCTGGACACCTTAGTGCCTAACCTAATAATCATCTACCACTTCTGTTCCAAATACAGCGACGAGTGCCTATCGGTAGGATTATTCATTTAGTACCGTTTGGTAGCTGGCTGCCAAATGGGAAATTTGGTTTCCCGGCTGGTAGCCAGTTATGAAATGGGAATAACTTTCCCATTTCGTAGCCGGATTTGGTAGCTGGTGGTTACAAATCAGTAATGATAAAGTACCGATTTAAAGCCAGTTACATACTGGGATATTATTCCCATTTCGAAGCTGGTTACCGAACTTTGGTTACCAACCAGTACTAAAGGAGATTATTCTCTGGTTTCCACTGTTAGAATAAAAGGATCGATGCTTTTAGTTGCTGTCGTTAGTTTTGACGTTCAAACTTGTGTTATGTTACTTATTCATGTACAGCCTTGGCTTCCACACTATCCTGGTTCCGACGGTGGAGTTCATCCGCGTGCAGCTAGTGTCTCTGGAAATGCTCAAGGCTGGCTACGGAGTTCTCATTGGTGGACCTACTGGGACCGGCAAGACCTTCCTTATCCAAGGGACTTTGGCCAGTTTAGATCCTACCGTGTAAGACTGAGTAAATTGTTTTCTTATAAGTATGTGATAAATTATCACTGATAATCTGTTTACAGGTACAATCATGTTATTATTATTTCCATTCAGATACAGTCAACAAGTCATAAACATGTCTGCCCAGACTACAGCTGCTAACGTGCAGGATATCATCGAAGCTAGACTTGAGAAGCGGACTAAAGGGAACTACGTACCTGCTGGAGGTGAGTCGGAGTATGTAGTTAAACAAGCGTCTGTCACCGGCGCATTCATACTTAAGCTACGAAGAAATAAAACATGAAAGTCGCACGCCATACTAAATTGATTTTTAAAAATAGTCCTGAATTTGACAAGTTTGACAAGTGTGACCTCGTCTTAATTGCGTCACGGTCATGAATTTTAACGTCAACCTATAAAAACTTAAACCGCCATTTAAAAATATCAGTGATTGGTCCATCAAAGTTTTCAAAGTCAAAAGTCAAAATATTCTTTATTCAATTAGGCCCAGCAACGAGCGCTTTTGAATCGTTAAACTAAATAGCGAATGAGAGAAAAAAAAAACTACCTCCGGTTCTAACCCTACACCACTGCCTGAGAAGAATCCGGCAAGAAACTCAGCGGGACTTTCTTTTTTCAAATAAAAGTTTTATAACATCTTACGGCTAACATGCATTAATTAAAAACGAAACATAAAGGGTTTAGCAGCCTTACCGAACAAGAGTTGCCTTACCCCACGGATGAGGTCAATATTTTAGGTGGTGTACTAGCAGGACCTAAGAATACTCCATGCTTAATATCAGACCTAGATCTTCTTTTGTTTTAGAGTTATTCAAGATAATGTAAAATATACAGGGTGCCGTTGAATATGGCATATTTCGTAAACTGTTCAAGTTAGATCAATTAAACAAAATTGTGTTTGATAACAATAAAATAGACTACAAAATGCATATTTTTAATCTGCATCTTGTCCTTATTTTTCATAATAAAAAAAGGGTTTTTGTTTTTTTTTCCATATTTTTTTTTATTTTACACGGAGGTACACCTACAAAAAAAATATGCATACATAGCCACTAATGTCCACTATATACATAAATTAAGATATTTCCATAAATCATCGTGCGTCATGCCAAAAAAAAAACTATTCCAGATGTAGTCGTTACTGGCATACAAATAAAGTACCAGTGCAGTGTGAACATAAGTTAGTGTGTAGGTACACAATCTCTTCTAATAAACCTATTTAGAATAATCGACGGTGACATATCAAACGTTGCTATGTGTATATATATATATATATATATATATATATATGTATATTTATAGCTATTTGTATTTTGTGTTTATTTTTATATTCCTTAGCATCAGACCATTTTTCTCAGTTTTGCACCACCTACTATCAACATTTACTTTCTTATCTCCTCTACCCATGGTTGTCTGGAAGAGATCGCTTTTTAGCGATAAGACCGCCTTTTGTTTACCTCTTTCAAACATGTATTTTATTATTTGTTTAATATAGTACTATTTACATAAACATGTATTTTATTATTTGTCTTTGAGATGATATAAAGAGTTATTGTATTGTATTGTTGATAACATTTGACAGATAGTATTGTTTTCGACATTTGTTTTCACATTCCTATTCACATACAATCGGACCTTTTCGAAACTTTGGAAGATGTCGAAGTGTATTTACCGGACGAATGTATTTTAATTTATGGTGTATGTAAATATGGCAAAAGATGCTTTAGATTTGTAAATAGTCAATTCCAGCTTTTAGCTGTATTATACAATTTTGACATTTCGTCGTTGATTATTCTAAATAAGTTTATTAGAAGAGATTGTGTACCTACACACTAACTTATGTTCACACTGCACTGGTACTTTATTTGTATGCCAGTAACGACTACATCTGGAATAGTTTTTTTTTTGGCATGACGCACGATGATTTATGGAAATATCTTAATTTATGTATATAGTGGACATTAGTGGCTATGTATGCATATTTTTTTTGTAGGTGTACCTCCGTGTGAAATAAAAAAAAATATGGAAAAAAAAACAAAAACCCTTTTTTTATTATGAAAAATAAGGACAAGATGCAGATTAAAAATATGCATTTTATAGTTTATTTTATTGTTATCAAACACAATTTTGTTTGGTTGATCTAACTTGAACAGTTTACGAAATATGCCACTTTCAATGGCACCCTGTATATTTTACATTATCTTGAATAACTCTAAAACAAAAGAAGATCTAGAGCTGATATTAAGCATGGAGTATTCTTAGGTCCTGCTAGTACACCACCTAAAATATTGACCTCATCCGTGGGGTAAGGCACCTCTTGTTCGGTAAGGCTGCTAAACCCTTTGATTGAATATAAATACTGATATAGTACATTAACTAGAGATGAAGTCTCTAATAGTCAGAACAATTATATAAATTTAATGAATTTTGAGAAATGTATAGATGTAAAGATATATGTAAAAGGGCATACAATTGTTTTTAGTTAAACGTTAAAATTAGCATTATTATACTGCTAGAGATGTAAAGGTCTCTAGTTGTCAGAGTAAAAAGAAAGCAAACGGATACATTTCACTAAATGTTTCAGAGATGTATAAGGTCTCCATGCGTCATAATATTAAATAATCATAAATAAACAAACATGTAGCGAATTCAATTTCTCATATCAAGAACAGCAGGAAAATTGTTTGAATTTAAGCCATGAGTGAGCTTGATTAGACCGGTCTCCGCAAACAGCACCCGTTCACGAGTATGACGCGTATCTCAGCCATCGCCTCCCTCAACCTTCTTTCGGGAAAGTGGCGACCCGATCAACGACGCCACCGTAAGCAGAGACCTTAAAGTGAGCATGACTGTGCAAGCTATCAGGCAGACAATATAATTTAAATACTATGAATGCTGACCATATTTAGTTTCATGAGAATTTATATTCGTACTTGCCCTTTACATATATGACAACTATCACAAGAAAAAAAAAATAGAAATAGACATAACTAGTACAGAAAATCTGAATACAAAATTAAAATTACTTAGGTGTAAAGGACTCTAAGTGTCGACATAATGTACATTAAAATAGGAAAAATTAAAATAAAAAGATAATCTCGGAGATGTATAAAGTCTCCAAGTGTCAAGACTACATATTAGTAATACGGAAAATAAAAAAAACAAAACTGTAAGATAATGACTATCTTACGTCAGATCTATAATTAATGGTAACAATATGAAACACTAGTATGATAGTAAACATTCACTTATGTATATGATTTACCGAACACGTTACGGTACTGGCTTAAAAGCATCCTTATCATTTATGAAGTCGTTAACGGTATAATACGCCTTACTTATCAAGTAGCGCTTAACCTGAGACTTGAATTTATGCTGTGGCAAATTTGTTAACTCACTAGGAATTTTGTTATAAAAACGTGTACAGTTCCCAACGAAAGACGCACTAACCTTACGGAGACGGTGGGCCGACACAGCCAGCTTATGTTTATTCCTAGTGTTAAAGTTGTGAACTACTAACTAAAATCACTATTCTTCTTGAATTCATGAATGTTTTTACGAACATACATAATATTGTCCAGGATGTATTGGGAGGCTACAGTAAGTATGTGTGCCTCTTTAAATTTCTCCCTAAGGGAGACCCGAGCACCTAGTTCATAAATGGAGCGCACAGCTCGCTTTTGTAGCACAAAGATGGTCTGAATATCTGCCGCTTTCCCCCACAACAAAATCCCGTATGACATGACACTGTGGAAGTAGCTGAAGTATACCAGCCTAGCCGTCTCGACGTTCGTTTTGATTGGCTATATGCTATAAACATTGGTCAAAGATGTTGCGCCGAAATATGTCCGGTATTAAAAAAAGCGCTATATCCTGCCCATCTTGGGACAATTGAACAATGGTTTTTGGGGGCATATTTGAGCTGGCATCAGGCGTCTATGTTATATAAATATGGTTGCAGTGCTTAAGCGTTTACAATTTGAATAAAAATAGTTCAAAGTAAGTACTATTTGTGAGTTTTTTAAAACCTTACCTTACTAATTACTACAGTATACCCATGTAATATCAGGAAAGAAGATGATTGCATTCATGGACGACATCAATATGCCGGTGCGCGACGAGTACGGCTCCCAGCCTCCGCTGGAGCTTGTCCGGCTGTGGCATGACTACGGTTACTGGTTCGATCGGGATAAGCAGTGGAGAAAGAACGTTAAGGTAGTCACTTTGTGTTGGACAAGTTACGTTGGTACGTGATCACTGTTATAATTAGATTAATTAGGATCTACGTGATTCCATCAGGGAATGGTGCTGTGCGGTGCTGCAGGTCCCCCAGGCGGAGCACGCTCACCCCTTCCTCCACGACTGCTGTCCTGCTTTCACGCGTTCTACCTCACAGCTCCCACGCAACAGCAGCTTGTTAAGATATTCGGCAGCATGCTGTCACAGCATTTGCAGGAGTTTGACGAGGAGACGAAAACTGTCGGTGAGTTTGCCTTGTTTTGCCACATGTTGCCGATCATGTCCAGATTACCTCTCCTCTCGTCTCGCGGCTTCGCTCCTTGGTTTCGCAATATATTGTGATCCGTTTATAAACTGGTGGCGTACTTTCGTATTTAAAGTTGAAACTTACCGGAAGCTAATGGGCTTATTTCATTGTTATTGTTATTCCAGGTAAAGTAGTACTATACGCGACTATAGATGTATTCAACAATGTAGTGGCCAAATTACTGCCAACTCCGAGCAAGATGCACTATCTGTTCAATTTGAGAGATATCTCCAAAATATTTCAGGTACGGCGACCGTTATTCACCTAAACTCATTTAGCAGCCGAGAACTACGAGATGTTAAAATTATACAAATCATGTTTTCAGGGTTTGTTGAGAAGTAATAAAGACTATCAGAACACTAGAAAAAGTTTCTTGCGTCTATGGGTATGCGAATGCTTTAGAGTTTTTGGAGACCGCCTGACTGAAGAAAGGTAGATGCCTTAACAAACAGAGTATTCGTCTCTCAACCGTCTTACAAGTAGAATAACTATTAAGTGACCTATTATGGCCTATTTTAGGGATCGTGACTGGTTCTTGATGCACATGGGTGACCAGTTGGGCAAGCACTTTGAGCTGACCTTCCACGCTGTTTGCCCCGGCAAGACCGCGCCCATCTTTGGTCATTTCCTAAATCCGTACGAAGTGTACGACGATTTGAATGATCCAGAGGCTTTGAGGAAGTAAGTAATATTAGGGTTGTCTATTATCACATAGTTCTGTGTCGGCGGTAGCGTAAATTACAAGGTACTCCTGGATTCCTCACTTAATGATTAGTCCAGAAATTCGAAAGGAAACATCGTAAAAAAAATATGTATGTTCATAAAATATTCTTGTTACATTAAAGGTATATAGCAAACCAGATGGAGGAATACAACAGTTGCCCGGGCGTTGTGAAAATGGACCTCGTGCTGTTCAAGGACGCCATAGAGCACATCGTGCGGATTGTCCGGGTGATTTCGCAGCAGAGGGGGAATATGCTGTGTGTCGGGATTGGTACGTTGATTTTTGCTAGTGCTTAATTTCTTTAGTAGCAGTGGCCTACGTAGCGTAGTCGGTAGTGACTCTGCTTAGGAAGCTGTAGATTTTTACATAATTTGATCTATCGTATCTTGAAATGTATTATAATCGTCTGTAAAACATGTCTTGAAGATGAGATATACTATACATACCATTAAACTCAATTATTAAGTCAGTGCTTAGCTAATTTGCGCAGTTTGCAGACCTTAAGCGATTGGGGCAAATTTGTTGTCATCTCATTAAAGTTATTGAATCACTCGTGTGTACTTTGTTATGATCATAATACGTTCCCTGTCTATATTTAAGAAATGTATCTTAGGATTTATTTTAAATAACCCCCTTATTCTGGCCCTTATTAAACGTCTGTTAACTTAGCAAGCTGCTAAGTCCTGTTTGTCCCTTTCAGTCTTATCAATATGTCACAAGAGTGGAACGGCCAAATAATAATTAGCGGATTGTTAAGTTAGGAAGTGTTTATGAATAAGGGGGTATGCCTTTATTACGCGTCTCACTTCATATGTGTGATATTTTTTCGTACAGGTGGATCGGGGCGTCAGAGTTTGACTCGTGTAGCCTCTTACATATGCGAATGCAACTCCTTCCAGGTGGTCGTCACGAAAACATATGGAGTTAAAGACTTTAAGGAAGACCTAAAGGTATAATTGATTCGTGAGAGGTTTTAAAAACCTTTATACTCATCTTTTACATTGACCACTTATTACGTACGTTACGTTAATTTTCCCTGGAGTATACGGTATGTATTTGAACGAAAGGCGAAGCCAAGTCTGGTGATGACTAAATGTACTACTCGCACAATATAGTCACATAGGTTTTTTGATGTATCTTTTTTTTAATCATGTCCAATATTACATTACTTAGTATTTTCATTTTAAATGGGCTAAGGGAATCAAAACTAGAGTGCCTGTTCTGATCTAATTACAACTTGTCCGCTGTCAAAAAACAGTTAACATTTGACAACTGTGATACTATTATAAACATTTCAGGCTTTGTATACAGTATGTTACCGACTGGTTAAAAAAATATCAACAAAAACTATGCTATTGGAATGTACCCGATAATCAAACCTTTTAGCTCTTCAAAAGCTAAAAAAATTGTCTCTCGTTCAGAGACACACTGTATTATAACGAACTTTTTTATTCACCAGACGCTCTACACTGCAACAGGCGTGGACTCGAAAAAGACCACCTTCATATTTTCAGACACTCAGATTGCCGATGAAACGTTCACTGAAATAGTTAACAACTTGCTTAGCAGCGGAGAAGTAACTAACCTATTCAAACCTGATGAGTTCGAAGACGTAAGTCCATAAAAAAATAAGTCTCATGAATTTCTTTGCATTGCTATTAACATTATTACCTAATGGTTCGGATGTATTTGTGGTCATATGGTCGGTAGGTACATTTTGTTTGGATAATATGTATTCGGGAACTTTGGAATCTTTCTACCTGTTTGTTCCCATAAAATGCTTGACCACGGATGTGCTATGTAATCCAGGGGACAGCATTTCTTGTCCATAATTTCGGATTTCGTCCTGTAAAATGTCATCTAATAATTGCTTTCAAATTTGTATGTAGATAAAGCAAGCATTAGAGAAGCCTATGAAGAACGCCAACATATTGCAGACAAATGAGGCTGTTTATCTGTTCCTGGTGGAGCGAGTGCGCTCCAATTTGCGAATAGTCCTCTGTTTCAGCCCTATAGGAGAAGAGTTCAGGTATTGCTGTTTTTTCGGTCTATCTAGAAACATATTAGTAAGAACCGGTGCTAATCATTACAGAAAATACGAGTAACATAACATCAGTAGATCCTAATTATTGTACCAACTGAAACAGATTTAGAAAAATAATCCTTAGCAATCGTATTTTCACGCAAAACGTGTCTATGTCAAATCCAGTTAGCCTAAACTAGGTGCAATGGATACCGAAGTTCATTGCGAGAGCAAAATTAAATTGGTAACCATTGAAAATAATTGAGGGATTGTATCTGTAACTTTATAATATTGCAGGAACCGCATCCGACAATATCCTGCCCTCATCAACGCAACGACAACCAACTGGTTCCTGGAATGGCCTCGCGAAGCACTGCTCGAGGTCGCTTACAAGTTCTTAGAGGGAGTAGAGTTGCTCGCCTCCATCACTGGTCCTAGGGTGAGCACGGTTTTTAAGGAGCTCATCATAGAGCCTCTATAATTATAACTAGCATGTTGGTTACAAATATCTATAATAGTGCTTCAGGA
The DNA here is from genome assembly GCA_025490895.1 of Thaumatotibia leucotreta. NCBI lineage: Eukaryota > Metazoa > Arthropoda > Insecta > Lepidoptera > Tortricidae > Thaumatotibia > Thaumatotibia leucotreta. The sequence goes on from JALPQI010004279.1 coordinate 20,479, forward strand.
ACACTCAAACAATAAGCTATTTCACTTTCAACTGAAGAATGGTATACATACATACCATTGATTTTGTGTATCTGATACGAGTGTCATTGTCATTTGATACACAGATTCGGCGCAAAGAATCCTTGGTGGAAAGCCGCGAGGATATCCTTCGAGCTAGTGTAGCGTCCACCATGTCACTGATACACTCTTCTGTGGGCCGCTACTCTGTGAAGATGTACAATGAAATGAGGCGCACCAATTACGTGACTCCTACTAACTATTTAGAGCTCGTGGCTGGATACAAGGAGTGAGTTCAAGAGTATTTCTACTCTACTCTTAGGTACTTATAGACTAGCAGGATTTGATTCGTGAAATGGATGGTTTATGGTTTGGTTCTGATGAGTAGGGGTACGAAGACACATTTGTGTGCTTATAAACTACGGAAGATGATAAGGTATAATACTGAAAAATATATACGATTTACTCAATTCAACAGAACTGGAGGTCAAGGAGGTCTTCATCTTGCGCACCTAGCCGCTTTACTGCTCATGCACTTTTATACACAAATCATTACTGTGGCAAAAATTTCACACTCCTTTTAGTTCTCATTGATACCTACTCAATGTACAGTGGAACAAAATCATGTTTCTGTCGAATTTGATATTATTATTCAAAATTTATTGACAGGATGTTGAAAATGAAACGCCTTGAAATAGCTTTGCAAGCGAATAAGTTAAGAAACGGTTTAGGAAAAGTCGAAGAAACCACGAAGCTTGTTGGACTGATGTCGGAAGAACTTGCCCTGGCTAAGGTAATGAAATAACTTCTGATGGTCGAAATTTTATCCGTTGCCTTATTGGTTGTCACGTTCTAATGTGGATGGAAATACGAGATAACATCCGTTTGTTTGTGATAGGTGCAAGTCGCGGAATATACAGAGCAGTGTATAGAGTACATGGGGGTTATCAACGTGCAGCAACGCAACGCAGACGAGCAGCAGCGTAGCGTTGCCGCTCGCAGCAAGAAAACGCAAGAAGAGGAAGTTCAATGCAAAAAGCTCGCCGAGGCCGCCATGAGAGATTTGGCTAGTGCTATGCCTGCTCTGGAGGAAGCCGTTAAGGTAGGTACAGTCGTGGTTCGTAATCTTTTCCCTTCGATTTTTTACGAAAATTTCTGAATGGAGACCTATGCTCTCCGAAAATTTCCGAATGGAGACCTATGCTCTGCGAAACATGTCGCCCGTAGTGACTAAATACACAAGAGTTTAACCGTTTAATTATATTTAAAATTTCCGAAGTTGTATTATTGCCACCATGAACATCAGTAATTTAGACAGAAATATAAGTTCCGAATTTACCAGGAAAATAAAATGGGAAAGGATTAGGTATCCAATATTTCTGTATCTATACTGTATACCTATCTACTGATGTTGATACGGAAGATCAGTAGATAAGTATATACTATAGCTATAGAATACCCCACTGGGTAAGTAATACCCAGGCAGCGGACACATTTAACCCTTTACTGGGTATTGGCAACATATTTGCCGTCATATAAAAAACAAAACCAAATCAATTTCTTTACAAGCAATGGCGCGCTTAGACAGCATGTGTGATGAAAAGGTATAAAGGCTTGCTTGAATTTTTGCAGGCCTTGGATGCTCTGAACAAAAAAGACATCACAGAAGTAAAGTCTTATGCGAAACCGCCTTATAAAGTCGAAATGGTATTGGAAGCTGTGCTCATTTTGCTGCAGGTAATATTGAAAACAGAATGTAGGTATTATTCATATTCAGTCTAGTACATGCGTAATACTACCTGTGGTAAACAAACTCAAATTATAGTAAAGATAATCCAATATTAATATAGGTACAGATTTATTCATAACAATCATATCATAAAAGTAGGTACTAATGGATGGAATAAGTTGTAATGGATGGAAAGAGGCTCTCAAAAGGATATCAGCATATCGATACAATCAGGCAATGCCCCCAGCATCTTTGTTGCAATGCTAACAAGGGCTTGTTTTAGATCTAAAATAATTGTAGAGTTACCCCTTATTCATAAACGTTTGTTAAATTAACAAGCCGCTAATAATTGTTTGTCCCTTTCGGTCTTAACAATGTGCCCATAAGAGCAAAAGGGACAAACAATTATTAGCGGCTTGTTAAGTTAGTAGACGTTTATGAATAAGGGGGTTAGTATGTAACATGGATTAACCGTGTGTATGCACCTACTTTTGACCTACTTCATCGGAATTATTCGATATTTAGAAAGAACCTACCTGGGCAGAAGCAAAAAGGCAACTTGGTGACCAGTATTTCTTAGACCGTCTTCGAGAGTTCGACAAAGACAACATTTCCGACAAGACCTTAAAGAAGATAGGCACTTACACGATTAAGCCCGACTTCGACCCGGAGATTGTGGGCACGGTGTCAGCTGCTGCCAAATCACTCTGTTTGTGGGTTAGGGCGATTGAGAAGTATGGGAAAGTGTACAAGTGAGTACCGCTTCTATTGTTCTATAGCAACTAATGAATTTATCCCTTAATCCAAAAAAGTCTACGCATTTGAATTAGTAGCGTACCGTTGAGTGAGTTAAGTATTGAACAGTATTAATCAGACGGCTTTTTTAACTCTTATTGTAAACAGAATCGTGAAACCAAAGAAGGAACGTCTAGAAGAGGCCCTAGAATCTCTTCGTATGAAACAGCAGATTCTCGCAGAGGCTCGTGCTAAGTTGAGAGAACTGAGCGAGATGCTGGCGCGGCTCCAGGCCGAATATGACGAGAAGTTGAAGCAGAAAGAAGAACTCGAGGAGAAGTCAAGGCAACTGCTGCTCAAGCTCGAGAGGGCTGAGGCACTCATTACTGGCTTATCGGGTTAGTATTTTGGATAATTTGGAACAGTCAGTCTTTAGTAGAAAAGATTATCTAGAAATATGCTGCTTTCAAAACCACCGATTGTAGCAATATATTTACTGGAATCCGCGAAAGACTCGTTTTTTAAATGAAACTGTGTTTGGTTGTGCCAAATTTATCGTGGTAAGTATAAAGCAGTTCCACGAGAGTTGAGGTCATGCACACATCAACATGCCATGTAAACACAAGGGGAATTTGAAATTAGTTTTTTTATTAGTGTTATTTTTTCGTGCTGATAGCAAATCTACTTGCAACTGTAAGATTGACCAAAAACTTTGTTCGAGGGATTTCCTTCAATATTTTGACGCAACTCGTTAATCATTATTCATTCACTACATTTTTTGCAGTTAGTACTTTATTTAGATGTGTGTGTAATCATTCTCCTCAACTCTAGTGAAATTACGTGTAGCTATTGAAGCTTTCATGACAAACCTTCAGGTGAGAGAGAGCGGTGGGAGCATACCGTCGAGCGTCTGGACAGGGAGTTTGACAACTTACCAGGAGACTGTCTCATAGCTACTGGCTTTATAGCTTACTTGGGGCCTTTCGTGTCCGAATATCGCGAGGATCTCATGAGCGACTGGTTCATGGAGGTACCTTTCTTTCAAAGATGTTCAATAATTAACAATTATTGTCAACTATTTTTTGGTGATCTATTTCTTGATGTATTTTTACATTATTACAAGAAATTAGGGTCTTATTGAGAGATATAATATTATTTAGGTTCGACTTCCTGGCCATTTTAACGCATCCAAAAAAAAAATTTTTTTTGAACAATTATACCGACGTGAAACGAACCGAGACGTCGTATTCCAATGATGTTTCGTCTATTAGTAGAGGTGTTTGTTGTAGTTACGATTTACTTTTGTTATACATTTTATCTAAAAATATATAGGTATACTTTGCGTTTTTAGTTCTTAGCTACACCTGCACATGACTTTCCGTAGGTATACAACGAACAGTTACCGGTGACAATGGATATGACAATGAAATACTTTTTGCTGGATGATGCCACACTAAGAATATGGAACAGTATGGGGCTGCCAGGTATGCTCCGCGAATGCTTTTGAACACAGTCGTATGGAATTTAACACCGAGTAATAAAGTAACTTATAATCTTATAAATTGTTTATGTTTTGTTGTATAGAGGACAACTTCAGTGCAGAAAATGGTATTATAGTAGTGCGCGCTACAAGGTGGCCATTAGCAGTGGATCCGCAAGGACAAGCACTCATATGGATCTCTAAACTTGAAGAAAAAAATGAGATACAGGTACAAACTTGATGTTTTTGATCAGTAGGTACCCACCTAATTAAAGGAGATGATCCTCATTTGAGGCAAATTTACAAAATAAACGCGAAAGAATAAATATTTTTATAAAGATTTCATGTTTGACTGTCGTGAAGAAACCAAACAGAGAATTATATTGCTAATTGATACCTACATTTTTTAAAGAACTTTTTTTTAAGTTCTTTCAGCTTAGATTGATTCTACTTACCTGAATCTCCTGTATTTTAGATCGTGGATTTTGGGCAACCGAATTATCTGAAAATAATGGAAACTTGCCTAAGCGAGGGCAAACCAATCATAGTACAAGGGGTAGGCGAAGTGTTAGATCCGTCTATTGCGCCCATTTTGGACAAGGCCATCATCAGGATTGGTGAATCCTTAGTCATCAAGTTCAATGAGAAAATGGTGTCCTATCATAATAAGTTCAAATTGTACTTGACTACTAAATTAGGTAAGTTTTATGCGTTAATATTATTATATCGAATTTCGATTTATCATTTTCTTTGATATATCAAATGGTAAATGGAAAATGTTCCTTTTTTGCGTGTGAACTCAATTGTACTTGATTCTAATCAATTAATTGTAACAATAAATCGATTTAAAATTATACTATATGCGTGATGTCAAAGGCCATAGTCGGATTTTCATAGTAAGTCAGCCTTTAAATCAACCAGACTCTAGTATTTTTTTGTGAGTACCTCTTATGGTGAAGATTATTTCTGCTGAGTATCAACGTCCTATCGGTGACAGTTTTTGACTTATGATTTTTTTTAGTTTTTTCTTTAATGTGTTGTATCTCAGGATGTATAAAAGCGAATTGCTTCAAATTTTGAAATAATGTTCTTTATTTAGATATGCATCGAATTTAAAAAAATGAATATCGATTGTCGTATAAAAAAAAGAAAAAAAAAGACCAAAAATTTTTTCATATTTTTTTTTGTGTACCTATGAAGTAGTGACACCTCTATTTTCTTTTTCTAATTATAGACCATACATTGGCCTACTAGTTGCCTAAATATCAAAATTTTCCAAGCGGTACTTCTTACCAAAAATCGGCAATATGTGTGGTCAAGTTCTGCATTCAATCGGTGTTTTTCAATGTAGTATACAAACTCTTCATTTATATTTGAGTTTTCTTATCAGGTTATCTTATTTAAGAGTAAATGCTAATGACAACTTAATGTCATCATGATGCAATCTGTTTATTTCATTATTAAACGGCCGTTTACCATTTCAACTAGCGTATATAGTAATATATTCAAGAAATATATTAGTTTTAATGAATATCTCATAAATAATATCGAATTACGCTAGTTAAAATAATAAACGGCCGATTAATAATGAAATAAACAGCTTGCATCATGATGACATTAAGTTGTCATTAGCATTTACTCTTAAATAAGATAACCTGATAAGAAAACTCAAATATAAATGAAGAGTTTGTATACTACATTGAAAAACACCGATTGAATGCAGAACTTGACCACACATATTGCCGATTTTTGGTAAGAAGTACCGCTTGGAAAATTTTGATACTTAGGCAACTAGTAGGCCAATGTATGGTCTATAATTAGAAAAAGAAAATAGAGGTGTCACTACTTCATAGGTACACAAAAAAAAATATGAAAAATTTTTTGGTCTTTTTTTTTCTTTTTTTTATACGACAATCGATATTCATTTTTTTAAATTCGATGCATATCTAAATAAAGAACATTATTTCAAAATTTGAAGCAATTCGCTTTTATACATCCTGAGATACAACACATTAAAGAAAAAACTAAAAAAAATCATAAGTCAAAAACTGTCACCGATAGGACGTTGATACTCAGCAGAAATATTCTTCACCATAAGAGGTACTCACAAAAAAATACTAGAGTCTGGTTGATTTAAAGGCTGACTTACTATGAAAATCCGACTATGGCCTTTATGTCATCACCATGAAAAGTTCCTACGACCGATTATAAGATCTACTCATTCGTTGGTGAGCGTTTTCACAAACCGTTGTTGAAATCACCTTGTTATTTAATTTGGTCCAGTTTAGGCTTATTCGACTCAGAATCACGAGCTCTTTCGATTCTGTTAGGAGAAAAAATATGTCCCATAATTTTCATACAGTTTTCATTCCTTCCATTACGCTACCGCCTTTGAACATCTATGAAAAACCGGTATCGTAATGGAAAAAACATTTTGGGACATTTTTTTTCGCCTATTAGAATCGAAAGAGCTCGTGATTCTGAGTAGAACAAGCCCGAATTAAATAACAAGGTGATTTCAACGATGGTTTGTGAAAACGCCCAGGTAGATACTAGTGTTGGTGGGATTAACTTGATTTTTTAGCTTGATATTAATATTAATGATTTGTCATCATCATCATCATCATATCAGCCGAAAGACGTCCACTGCTGAACATAGGCCTCCCCCAAAGATTGCCACAATGACCGGTCTTGCGCCACCCGCATCCAGCGGACTCCTGCGACCTTCACCAGGTCATCGGTCCACCTTGTGGGGGGCCTACCCACGCTACGCCTTCCGGTACGTGGCCGCCACTCAAGAACCTTCCCGCCCCAACGGCCATCGGTTCTACGCGCAATGTGCCCCGCCCACTGCCACTTCAGTTTAATGATTTGTAGCACCTGGCAAATGTTACGATGGTCGGCGATGGTGAGTAGTTTTCATACTAATTGGATGTAAGCTCCCGTTCCCTGATCATTCGTCATGAACTTTGGTTATGAACCACGTAATGTAGAAATATCCTGATACCTATCAGTTCAAGCCAAACAGAATGGAATTGCTCTTTGTAAAAGTACCTCTAATTTTAAGGTAACCCGACGTATACTCCCGAAATCCTTACGAAGACAACGATGGTGAACTTCGCCGTAAAAGAGCAGGGTCTGACATCGCAACTCCTCGGCATCGTGGTGCGCAAAGAGCGCCCTCAGCTCGAGATCATGAAGGACATCCTCGTCACCTCCATCGCGAACAATAAGAAGATCCTTGTGAGATCATCATTAGCTTATTTATCATTCTGTATTTTGTTCTATATGAATGAGGATTGTTGTTTATTTTTCGAAATATTGTTTTGTCCGTCCGTCTGTCTAGCATCGTAGTAAAGTTGGACTGAGATACAATTTTCACAAATGATATAATATTTCTATTGTTTCTATCAATAAATTTGATTTTATGCCCTCTATATCATCTATACTATATCATTATGTGTTCTATAGGTATCATTCTCTCGTTCGATAATGGTACGGAAAATAGGTCATAAAAGAGTTTAGTTAAAATTGTCTTTTACGTAGTTAACCAACGTGCATTTATAGGTACGGTAAAGGAAATGTGGTATAGGTACCTATTCGCGTACCTTTTTGACTTTATTGTCATACTCGTAGTGACAAGATAAAAAAAAAGGTATGTGAAAAAGGTATGTGAACCGATTTACGTGATTGTAGGTATTAGACTGTACCTACAGTCGACACGCGCGTAGTTTGGGAGACATTCCCCTGTCACTAGTCAAAGTCCGGACGGCGGGAGCAAAAATGCACTTATCACTAGTGCTTAGTTAAATATCGACATCCATACCAACATTGTATGAATTAGAAATGTAATTGATCAATAGTAGATTATGTAACCATACGTAATGAGAGGCATTGCGACCTAAAATTGATAAACAATAAATAATATGTCAATAATACCTAGTGCTTCACAAGAAATTGTTCACATGAAATATCAGAATGTGTTCACAAAAAAAGTTGGTGTTTTAATTTAAAAAATCTTATATCATTTGATATCTGGAAAATAAGTGGAACTACTGCGGAAACATAATAAGTATAATCTATACATTTTAAAAACAAAAGTTTATTCATATGGATGTCGATAAAATAATCGATGTTTCATTAAGCACTAGTGAAAAGTTCATTTTGCTCCTCTGGTCCGGGCTTGGCTAATCATCTTTACTAACTGCAACTCAGGTGGACCTCGAAAACGACTTGCTTCGCATCATGTACGAGTCGCAGGTGCCACTCTTAGAGAACGAAGAACTGTTCATTACGCTGCAGACCTCGCAACGCACATCGTTGGAGGTGAAGGAGGCTCTCATCACCTCGCAAATCACCGAGAAGGAGATCGACACGGCTAGAGCGGTGAGTGATAGAAATAATAATACATCACCATACATAGATCATCAGCGTATATCAGTCCACTGCTGGATAAAGGTCTCTCCTCTTATCTAATGCGTATGGATGGACGCATTAGGAGGTAAATGCCCATAATCGCCACGCTGGGCGAGCGGGTTGGCGACGTTGCTGCCCGCCATCAATTTTCGATAAATACGAGTATATATATGGGTCTATAACACTTCAATCCCTTAGTCGGCTCTTACGACACCCACGGGAAGAGTTGGGATGGTGACAAATGTATTCTTACTGTGGCCCACACGGTCGTCGTCGGTAAATAAGTCGTTTCAAATTCAAGATGATAAATATCGTCATTTAATTACGTATACTTTATTCTTAAACGCATGTTCTATATGTTGCTTGCAAAAATAAAAATGTACGTATATCTATATACTTGTAAGCTCAAACAACTTTGTTCCCAGGGCTACGTGCCGGTCGCAGTGCGTGCGTCCGTACTCTTCTTCGCGCTAAACGACCTGTCCCGGATCGATCCAATGTATCAGTTCTCACTGGACGCATACATTGACCTCTTCACCTACTCTATCGACCGGAGCCCTAGGAGTTCGGAGCTCGAAGACCGTATTAACAACCTTAACGAGTTTCACACCTATGCTGTATACAAGTAAGCTGGTTACAATTTGATAGAATTACATCTCTATTTATGGGCGTTTCATGTTGAGAAGTCGACTACTGATCAGGCCATAGATTCATTCTATATTGGTTTAAACTTTCACGATTATCACTAATATTTTAAAGACAAACGGGTCTTGAATCTGCTTGAACCACGGGTGTTGCCCGAAACGTCAGGATATAATAAACGTAAGTTTACGCGATTAAAACCCGTTTATCTTTAAAATATAATTTCATTCTACGTACTACTTACCTATAAAGACTATTTAGTTCAACTTAGAGGGCCAAGAGAAAAGAATAATCGATCACAATTTTAACAGACTTCGGTTAATTAACTAGTATATCCCTGTCCAAAACCATTTACGTCCACAGAAACACGTGTCGAGCTCTATTCGAGCGCCATAAGCTTTTGCTCTCATTCCACATTGTGTCACGCATCCTGTTCCAAGCGGGCAAGATGAATTATAACGAGTACCTGTTCCTGCTAAAGGGTGGCGTTGTGCTGGACCGGTCCGAGCAACCGGATAATCCCACAAGTAAGAGTATATTGGAATTCACTTTTTATGCCAGTCACATGATCAGAACTTAAGTTCTGATTAGGTCTGAGTCTTGAGTTCTGATTAGGTTAACCTAATCCGCGATTAATAGCTGTTTCAAAAGAGCAAATGTGATAATGGTTACGACTACTGTTTCACTATTCATAATACGTTTTAGGATCTTAACATAAGCACTATAAGCAGTCTGACTTGTACCTAATATTTGTAGCAAAACGAATAATGTAATGGCTCTAATGACTATTCTTTACCAGCAACTTACGAGATCATTGCTTAAACTGTGGTGAAATTACATATAATACCTATACTTGTAAACTATTCTCGTAGACGACAACGCAGATATAATTATGTATAGCGTATGTAGTAGTATCACATTTTCTTGAAATTTCGATTGGGTTTTTAATGATTTTCCAATTAGATTGGTTACCGGATGATTGCTGGGATAACTTAACCGAGATGGATAAGCTGCCGGGCTTCCACGGCGTTGTCGAGGCCTTCGAGGTATTCACTAAGGAGTGGAAAGAATGGTACCTACACCCTGAGCCCGAGACTCAGCCTCTCTTAGGTACGATCAACTTGAAGTAGTTACTCATTTCGAATTATTCATAATGTCAAGTTCACTTCATGATTTTATAATAATAATGTACTATTCGAGATTAAATCCACTTCGAGATGGAAAGTTCATTAGATATATTTTTCAGTCATATTAGAATGATGTTGAAAACCGATAATTATGATCGAATTTATATGTCACTTACTTATATAAATAGGTGTTTTGAAAGAACGTTTAATGACACTTCAAACCCTTGGTCAATTCTTAGGATACCCACAGGAAGAATTGGGGCGGTGGTAAATATATTCTTACTACCTACTTCTTATCACGCGGCTACGATTTAATCATGAGTGTAGTTACATTGAGCTCTATTAATTCGCCTCAGGTGATTGGAACGATGCAATGAATGACTTTCAACGTATCCTCTGGATTCGTTCGCTACGAGTGGACCGCGTGTCTGCATGCATTACAACTTTTATCGTCAACGTGCTAGGACCGCGCTATGTTGAGCCGCCTGTTCTTGATATTAAGGTACGAACATGTTTAAAGGTAATTGTTAACAGTACTGAAAACTGGGTCCTATAAGTACGTAGGTTCTGCACTTCTGCACTAATACAGCGTTGTGAATATGAAACATCAAATTCATTTCGGGGTTTTTGCAGCAATCCTGGGAGGAGTCATCGTTTAAGACTTCGCTGCTATTTGTGCTGTCTCCTGGCGTTGACCCTACTGCCGCTCTTATCCAGCTTGCCACGGAGGCCAAGATGTTCGACAAGTTCCAGTCGCTCAGTCTGGGCCAGGGCCAAGCGCCAACTGCAACTAGGTATCGATCATAGAACGTTACAACAAAAACGTCCTAGTCCTGAAAGGGGCAAGAGAGTAGCTAATTCGCTTTTGTTGGGACCAGTGTCCCACTAAAAGAGAACGAACCAAAGATAGTTGGTCCCGTGTAAAGAAAAGAAACACTTGTATTTCTATAAAATAATTACCACTTTTATTGTTACAATCAGTATGTGTACATAAATCGTGTTTTACCCGGTAACTGGCCTACACTCAACCAATTGGAACCCTAGGCAAATTTTATATAACATTAAAGACTCGAACGAAACATGGTCAGGAATACAGCATTAAAATCTCTCGCAATGCTCGCGAGCACCGTATAGAGCCTTGTCAAAATGACCAGTAGTAAGTAGTTTCACTTTGACATAGTTCCTGAGTGGCCTAAGGCACCAATTGGATTCCGTACATATGAAAAACTCAGACGCTTTATAGGTATAAGTGTGAGCAATTTTAACTATATGGGAACATATGGGACTATTGAAAAAAAACTCCCACGCGAAATGTCAAGATCGCATAGCCAAATTTTTTGGTGAGGTCTGGGTATGGCTAAAAGTATCACAGTAAAATGTATATATTTATGGGATGGATAGCGGCTTGGTGAAAGACCTTATCATCAAAACGTTTTCTTATAGAATGCTAGCCACCGGAATGAAGGACGGAGGCTGGGTTTGGCACTTGGCGTGCGCTTGGCTAGGCTCGCTCCGCGGCTTGGACAACCCCAAGATCCATCCATGGTTCCGCCTGTGGCTATCATCCCCATGCTAAAAGTAGCTCTGTTAAACCAGTATATTTATGGGGGGTCTCAGGTTTTTAGCGGCTCATGAAACACTTTATCAACAAAACGTTTTCTTATAGAATGCTAGCCACCGGAATGAAGGACGGAGGTTGGGTTTGGCACTTGGCGTGCGCTTGGCTAGGCTCGCTCCGCGGCTTGGACAACCCCAAGATCCATCCCCGATTCCGCCTGTGGCTATCATCCCCATGCTAAAAGTAGCTCTGTTAAACCAGTATATTTATGGGGGGTCTCAGGTTTTTAGCGGCTCATGAAACACTTTATCAACAAAACGTTTTCTTATAGAATGCTAGCCACCGGAATGAAGGACGGAGGTTGGGTTTGGCACTTGGCGTGCGCTTGGCTAGGCTCGCTCCGCGGCTTGGACAACCCCAAGATCCATCCCCGATTCCGCCTGTGGCTATCATTCCCATGCTAATAGTAGCTCTGTAGGTAAAACCAGTATATTTATGGGGCGTCTCAGGTTTTTAGCGGCTGGTGAAACACTTTATCATCAAAATGTTTTCTTATAGAATGCTAGCCACCGGAATGAGGGACGGAGGCTGGGTGTTCCTCGCGAACTGCCACTTGACGTGCAATTGGCTCGGCTCGCTCCGTGGCTTGGACGCCCCAAAAACCATCCCCGGTTCCGCCTGTGGCTATCATCCCCATGCTAAAAGTAGCTCTGTAAAACCAGTATATTTATGGGGCGTCTCAGGTTTTTAGCGGCTGGTGAAACACTTTATCAACAAAACGTTTTCTTATAGAATGCTAGCCACCGGCATGAGGGACGGAGGCTGGGTGTTCCTCGCCAACTGCCACTTAGCTTGCGCTTGGCTCGGCTCGCTCCGCGGCTTGGACAACCCCAAGATCCATCCCCGATTCCGCCTGTGGCTATCATCTATGCCTGACGACAAGTTCCCGCTGCACGTGCTGCAGAGGAGCATTAAGATGACTACAGAACCGCCACAGGTACATTTTTCTCGATAATAGTTGCCAGCGAATTTTATAGTTGAAGCGGCCAGCGAATTTCATAAATTCATCTACTTATACCATTCGTCAGTTGAAAGTAAAAAAAAGGTAAACAAACATGGCTGACTTCCCACAGCATTTGACGTCTTTGACACATGTCGTGAAACACGTTTGCAGATATAAGTATTTTTACGTTTATAGGTAGTGAACTTGAGGTTTTAAGTTAGTGATAAAACCAAGATTGTGTTCTGAAAGTGCGCGATTATGAAATAATGCAAGATTGCAGGTTTGTTTACTTTTTTTTTACTTTCAACTGACGCGTTGTATACGACATACTGCACGCCTGATTCTGAACCCAAAACTCAACAAAGAACAAAATTCGTATACCTACCTACTGAAGGATAGCATTTTATGAGCGTGCAAAATTACTACACAAGTACGAATAACCTAATCATGGATATAATTTTCAGGGTCTAAAAGGCAACATGGTCCGTCTTTTCGCAAACTTGAACGAAGACAAGTTTGACGAGGCCAGTCCAAAGTATCGTCGCCTCCTGTTCTGTGTGTCGTTTTTCCACTGTTCGCTCATCGCCAGGAAGCGCTTCCGACAGCTCGGATATAATGCTGTTTACAGTTTTAATGATGCTGACTTTGATGCAAGTATACTAAACAAAAAAAAATATTTCTACAGAATATTTCAATATCGCAAGCAAGTAAAAATAAGCTTTAGATAATTTGATATAATTATTCTCCAGGTGTCCGATAACTTACTGGCCAACTATCTAGAACAATATGACGAAGTCCCGTGGGATGCTCTGAGATACCTGTTCGCGATTATCAACTATGGAGGCCACATTACCGACGATTGGGATAAGCGTGTGCTTATCGCTTATATCAACCAGTTCTTCTGTGAAGAGGCCCTTGAGACTAATTTTTATAGGTTAGTTTGGGTTTTGAATTTGAAATATGCATAAACCTTTGTCATCGTAATGTTGACCAACGTCATTTTATCGATATAATCTCACAATATCCCAACTTCAGTATACGCAGCTGGAACCTTATTATGACAGATACATACATACATTTATTGCAAAACAATATTCAGGATAAGTATCTGTGAAAATAGTAGATTACATGCCAAGGCCGTTTAAGTGGGAAATGGCTCGGATGAGGTGTAATCCGATGTGATCCGAGGCTTTCCCATTTAACGGCTGAGGTGTGTATACTATTTTTGTGCTCAACGGAACCGGCAGGCGGCAACTTAGTTTAGCGCAGCGGCCGGCAAAGTGCTGTTTGCCGGCCGGAGGGCAGAAAAAGTTTTACTTGGCACGGTGCAAGTAGGTCTACCGTGAATTTCGAAAACCGGAAATTTCGAGCATCTGTGCTCACAGTCACTGCTTCGAAACCTACTCATCGAAGACCAACAACAATAAAACTTTGTAAAGGAATTACCTAGTTGCTAATTCTTGCACGTTCAGCGCAAGATTGTCAACTCATACATGCATTTGATTTTAAATTAGGTATATTAATCTACAAGTGTTTCACTGTCAACGGGCTAATCTTTCAAAACTATTAAACTTCTAGACTGTCTCCTATCCCAACCTACCACATACCGCGAGACGGCAGCTTGGAGACATACCGCGATTTTCTGGATTTATGGCCGGGCTACGAGCGTGCAGAGTCCGTCGGCCAGCACGCCTCTGCAGACGTCGCCACACTCGCTCAGGTCGGTTTTCAATACCCTATTTCAATACCCAAACCCCTGGGGTGTTCCACCGCTCGCTCTATGTGCGGGGTTTCGGGAACGCTGCTGCACACCTCCGAGAACCCCGCGAGCGTTGCCCTTGCGGGCCCATCTTTTGGGCTGCTTCAACAGCCTACTCCGCCGATAGCACCTCGGAACACTTGAGGGCTATCCGGCTCGGGACATCTCTAGGCGGATGACGAGGCTCCTGACCCATCCTATTTCAATACCCAATACCAACGTTAAAATGGTGCGTTCTGATTGGTTGGTTATTAAATGGCGATCGCTAACAAAATACATGTGTAATTGAGAACGCATTGTTCGTAGATGGTTTAATGCAATGAAGAGCAATTTTCACATGACACATTTTTATTGCGATAACTTGAAATAAAATATTCAGTAAATAATTATTTTGCTTCTTGCTCTTCTTCGTTCGCCTCGGAATTGCTATTGTTGAATTAAGCAATTTGAGACATAAAATAAGATATTATCTAAAAAAATTGGATTATACATGTAAATAATTCTTCTAATATTCTAGTGTCCATAAAAACGAAACCTTGCTATTTAGTATCCCCGATCTCGTCTCCATAACTTGCTTATAGACAAACGTACTCTTAAATTCAGGTGTAGAATCTCAAATAGTACCTATTAACTACGTATGTTTAATTGTATGAGCTGTCGAAATTGTAATACCTACTGGCCCAGCATAGGTATTATACTTCGTTTTTTTTAGCATTAGAAAGACCTTTGCAGAACGAGATATAAGGTTTTTTTACAGGCAAATTCTGCGGATCGAACAGTAAATACGAGTTATTAAATATCACGAATTTATTATCATGCTATATTAATACACATTACTCAGTGTTGTGAACAGATAAGAAACATGATGTTAGTTAATTTATATTCTAAGATGAAAAGATAATAATTTTAATAAATTGCGTTTGCAATTTTTCATGGAAAGGTTGTACATTAAAAAACCTAAAGAGGCAGAGTTCTCACACAATTTTAAAATGTCACTGTCTGTCATTCGACTTCATATTGTTGTTGGTTGAGTCGGTTGTGTTTTATATTGCTGGTTAGCTTACTTAAAGATTGTCGTTATCGTTTTTGTTCAATTTCGTTATTAATTGTTGATCTATTTAGATATTTTGTTTGTTGGTGCACATTTGAAATGGATGAAAGCAAAATCCTTTGACTACCAGTGAAAAGCGGATGGTGGTGAATATTTACAAATTAAGAAATGTGCCATAGAAAGGAATATCCCACTAAATCGGAACGTGTGAAAAAGACTGCTGAGACTGCTGGAATATCGTTAGCTACGGTATATAACATTTTAAAAGAATATATTTTTTTAAATGAAATTAGATAATGTAATAGATAGAGACACTGTGGAAAAAATATTATAAACGTTGGTGGTTCCGAGTCCTCGGACTCTTCCACTGACAGTGAATAAAACTATGTATGTCATCTGAGTTTTATTTTCTAATTTGTTACCAAATTCAAACTACATTAGAGCGTCCCAGACCGCCTATAATGGCGACAAATACTAAACGACGTTGCCGATGCGTAGGGTTGTCTTTTAGTATTGTTATCTGCTCAGTCTTTTATGACACCGTGTCCGCTTTTATACCGATAGTTTTAATCCTTAAATGCATGACTTTTAAAAGTATTGGGAGTGCATAATGTAAGCCAGATTAAATATGCAAATATTGTTAAAGGACCATGCGTCAAAATGGACCCAGAACCAACAGACATGAGAGTTCGGCTATTAAATAGGTCTTTTAATCTACTTCATTTAATTATATGGCATAAAGTCGAATTCCATTGCAGAACCGAGATATTCATATTTTACTTCAGATTAAATAGGTGCATATGGTATCAATGAGTACAGTTCTAAAATGAAGTAACTTTTTGCTTTACTCAGATTTATTTTATACCTTATGACATAATGACAAAGTCAAAACTGAAGTGACGTTTGTTTGCTTTTATGACATTTTAGAAGTATCATTTATGATACTGTGTGCAATATTTTCAAGTGTTATGCTTGTAATGTATCATTGATACTTAAATATCTATGTCACCTGCCGATTAATAATAATCCAAAAATATGGCATTTTTACACATTTCTGTATTTCTCAAACGCTCGGTTCTGTTATGTCATTATAACTTTTTTCGCTACTTAAAGGTTGTCTGAAAGAGATCGCTTTTTAGCGATAAGACCGCCTGTTATCTCTCTCTAGTTTAAGTACTTATTATTCTGTATCGCTTTTATATTATTATCCTATTGATCGGTAGTCAATCACTAAGAGAAACCCATTTTTGTAGATCTTACTTATAACCACTGACTAAAATATGAATATCTCGGTTCTGCAATGTAATACAACTTGGTGCCCATAGAACAAAATGAAGTATATTTATAGACGTATTTAATGACCTAACTCTCAGCTCTGTTGGTTCTGGGTCCAAGCTCCATACTAAGTTGCCCATGGTCCTTTTAGACTGTAAACTTCATTAATTTCAGTAAATGTAAAATCAGTACGATATTTGTTACAAATAAAAAAAATACTTTGTTAAAAACCGCCAAACACTAAACGAAAACTTTCAATATATATCTTTTTTCTAAATTGCCGCCATCTTGCTTATAAAACACTTATAATTTTTTTTAAATACAGTTTTGCCAACAAATTAATAATAAATGTGAAAACTATGCGTTCAGTTATCGGTAAATATCAAATGATATGTATATACATAAGTTCCGAGAAATTCAGTGGTATCGGTCGAAATCGAAGAAGGAAGGTTTACGACCACTGCTTCTTTGTTCACCCGTTTGACAGATAATTCTAATCTTAAATAAAACGAAGTATAGGTACTACATTGTCAATTGTCGCAAGGCTTAGTACAATTTTCATTAAATCTTGACATGAGATTCGGCTTATGTCGGAATTTCGCTACAATTGTCGTGATTTTCAAGGATCGGACAAACGCCCGTCATTTCGAAAAAATAACCCTGTTCCGTACAGTAGAGACTCCCTTATCTTATGATGTTAATTTTTTTTCTTTTATAAGATATTTTTTAATAACACTATCACAGATTATCTATTTAGGAGATCCCAACTCCTTCTTACTTGTATCTACCTTGATTGCGAACTTATGACAAATAAACGACTTAGAATTTTTGATATTGAATTTTGATGTATTGAGTGTATAATTATATTCGTCGGTTACCGCGATAGCTATTCATGATATAAAACGATTGAAACGAATTATATCGCGTATATTAATTAACGTTGTAACACTTGTAACGACGTTTCGAACAATCATGGTGTGCACAAGTATTTAAGAAATAGTTGGGATCTCCTAAATATATACTTTGTGTTCGTATTATAAAAAAATATCTTAAATAAATAAATACCTTTAATTAAAAATATGTTAACATCATAAGATAAGGAAGTCTCTACCAAACGGAACAGGGTTATGTTTTCAAAATGACGGGCGTTTGTCCGATCCTTGGTGATTTTTGTGAAAATTGTAATTTTGCTTTCCAAAAAAGTAGCTATTTACTGCTGATTTATTAAAGTTCCTGAACTACATTTTATGCTGGTGGCAAACAAACGCACGGCCCTTCCGATGATAAGCGGTAACTGTAGCCTATAGACGCTCCCGATTGGAGAAACCGTAAATTTACAATTGTAGGACTTGTCAATGTGGTGAAATTGGGGCCAAATTTAATGAAAAAATCGTAAAAGTTTAAAAATATTTTGTCTAATGACAATAATGCTTTGATGCAGAATTCGTATTATTCGTTATTAAAATACCGCATGCCGAATATTATTTGAATACCTACTAAAATGGACCGAATATTAGAACTTTTCGAATATTCGAATTGGAAGCACTATACATACAGGTGAACATCGTTGAGTTTTGTTCTCTCATTTGAAACACGTGTCATGGATATTTCATTATTTTACAGGACGCTCTAATATTATGTTCGACGTTGTTTTCTCTCGCTTCCACTGGCGGAGGAGGCGGAGGTGGCGGCGAAGATCAAAAGGTATGTTAGCGTATTGATGGTGGTTAGGTATTTCTTGCAAAGTATCATAAGTAAGGCGTGTACCTACCTAACCTACACAAAATGCTAAGTCAATGTTGATAACTTCTTCCGTAGGTTGACGAGTTGGCTTTAGAAATGATGGGGAAGCTGCCGAACAAAATCGACGTGGAAACCACCGAACGAATGATGGGTCCCGAAATCGTGATGCCAATGTGTGTCTCTCTGCTGCAGGAGATCGGTTACTTTAATGTGCTGATCAACACCATTGTGGCAGGACTTAAGGTAAGAAGTCAACTTGAAGTCACCAAGCAGCCATCCATGATAATTATTACATTCCCATTTTTCTCCTCTCCATAGAACAAATGAAACTTATTACCAGAGATAGTTCTATTCAACGAGTTTATTAAAGTTTCATTCATTTGTTGGTACTTAGTCTTCCCAACTGCAGTAGAGGTATTAAGGAAAATAATGGTTATTTGTTGTAGGAACTGAGACGCGCAATCGAGGGTTTGGTGGTGATGTCAGAAATGCTCGAAATAATGTATACCTGCATTTATGAGGGCAGAGTACCGACGTTCTGGCAAAAAGGTACGTGGCGGTGTCTTTTTCTTTTCAGCTTAATTTACTCTATACTGCATGATAATTTGCCTCTTGCAATTTTTTCATTTATTATGTTACATTCCTAATTTAGCCTTGATTTGTTAGTCTCTATTTTAGCGAACATCGTCAATGACAAAATGTGTTTTAGGAGCATTCCCTGAAAACATGTCGTAAGCGACACTGTCTTTTCAATACTTTTGAAAAATTTAATTAGTAAGCTGAGTTACGGCATAATAATAACACATCAAGGCTTTAAGATTGACAGTGTTTCCTAACAGCTAGCATATTTTATTAGGGTAGCGACAAAAAGTAGATGTTTTCATGGAATGCTCCTTTAAAGAGTTCGGGCCGGGTAATAGTACATTACTATAGAGGACGGGAAACGAAGGGTTACAGGCCAAGTAGATATATCTGGCCGAAGGAACTGAGGCCAGATAGGAATACGCGGCCTGTAACCCTGTTTCTCGCCGAGATTTGTATAGTGCTTTTCTCAAACTTGCCATGAAATAAAACGAACTGATTTCGCCGAACCATGCTATTTGATTTGTAAAAAAACCAATAGTACAGTATCGTTCAACATTAAAAAAAAACATTCGCGCCTAACTTTTTTTAAAATCTGTTTGAGGTATCCTTTTACCTGTTGGTATAGACATTAGTTCTGTCACAATTTGACGTTTCAAAACAAAAGACAGTTTGTTTGCAGTCCTAGGTGTGAAATAAATATATGAAATCTCTTTACATATCATCTTAGCATATGACACCGGATACATAGTATTTCCAGGCTTAATTTAAAGTAAGTAACATCAACATTCCGTAGCAAGTTTGAGAAAAGAGAATTTTTGGGTATTTAAATCCCCAAGTATGCGCTTTTGACATACTTATCAAATACGTGTATCTCCACAGCTCGTCCTTCCATGAAGCCGCTAGGAGCGTGGTGCCGCGAGCTGTTCCTGCGCGGGGCGCACCTGACGGCGTGGGCCAACGCGCCGCGAGCCCCGCCCACGCTGTGCTGGCTGCCGGCGCTGGTCGCTCCCACCGGCTTCCTCACCGCTGTCATGCAGGTATTGCTGGCCGCGAGCGGTTCCTGCGCGGGGCGCACCTGACGGCGTGGGCCAACGCGCCGCGAGCCCCGCCCACGCTGTGCTGGCTGCCGGCTCTGGTCGCTCCCACCGGCTTCCTCACCGCTGTCATGCAGGTATTGCTGGCCGCGAGCGGTTCCTGCGCGGGGCGCACCTGACGGCGTGGGCCAACGCGCCGCGAGCCCCGCCCACGCTGTGCTGGCTGCCGGCGCTGGTCGCTCCCACCGGCTTCCTCACCGCTGTCATGCAGGTATTGCTGTCCGCGAGCTGTTCCTGCGCGGGGCGCACCTGACGGCGTGGGCCAACGCGCCGCGAGCCCCGCCCACGCTGTGCTGGCTGCCGGCGCTGGTCGCTCCCACCGGCTTCCTCACCGCTGTCATGCAGGTATTGCTGTCCGCGAGCTGTTCCTGCGCGGGGCGCACCTGACGGCGTGGGCCAACGCGCCGCGAGCCCCGCCCACGCTGTGCTGGCTGCCGGCGCTGGTCGCTCCCACCGGCTTCCTCACCGCTGTCATGCAGGTATTGCTGTCCGCGAGCTGTTCCTGCGCGGGGCGCACCTGACGGCGTGGGCCAACGCGCCGCGAGCCCCGCCCACGCTGTGCTGGCTGCCGACGCTGGTCGCTCCCACCGGCTTCCTCACCGCTGTCTTGCAGGTATTGCTGGCCGCGAGCAGTTTCTGCGCGGGGCGCACCTGACGGCGTGGGCCAACGCGCCGCGAGCCCCGCCCACGCTGTGCTGGCTGCCGGCGCTGGTCGCTCCCACCGGCTTCCTCACCGCTGTCATGCAGGTATTGCTGGCCGCGAGCCGTTCCTGCGCGGGGCGCACCTGACGGCGTGGGCCAACGCGCCGCGAGCCCCGCCCACGCTGTGCTGGCTGCCGGCGCTGGTCGCTCCCACCGGCTTCCTCACCGCTGTCATGCAGGTATTGCTGGCCGCGAGCAGTTCCTGTCGAATAGCCTTAATTCCACAGAAATAAGAAATGGTCGTGTGTTCAAGCCTCCTTAGCACCCAAGAGTCTTAATAATTCTAGTTCGAAAAAACAATGCAAAAAGTGGGTAAAGTCAAAGACCTTGCCCAGTATTTTGGACCTACCGGCATAGGTATAACTCTTCTTAATTGAAAAATCATGTGTAACTCCAATGCTAACTTTGCTAAATAACTTTGCAGACAACTGCGCGCGGAGAGAGTTGGCCTATCGATACCCTGTGTTGGGAGTTTACAGTTATCCCTATGGAGGAATCGTCCTTTGTGCGTCCGCCGCGCGACGGTGGTGTCTATATCAGGTGTGATAGTGACTTCCATTCCGTATATTTTAGCACCAAAATAGCTTCGATTTAGTCCGTATTTGTAATCCTGGATTTATAATAAGAAAAATTTGTGTGACTGATACATATTTTTTGTTTTTATTCAGGGGGCAGTACTTGGAAGGGGCCTCATGGTTCCGCAAAGACGGGTATCTGCAGGAGCCTTTGCCTATGCAGCTGGTATTCCCTATGACTCCAATCCATTTCAAGCCGATCCGCGCCACGGGGCGCAGGCTCCGAAGTGAGTACCTATACAATAGTACATACTACAATACCTGTACAATACGACAGAGTGTTTTGTATGAAAGTTGTTGGCACCAAATAGAGCCGAAGTACGCAAG
Organism: Thaumatotibia leucotreta; assembly: GCA_025490895.1. Classification (NCBI taxonomy): domain Eukaryota; kingdom Metazoa; phylum Arthropoda; class Insecta; order Lepidoptera; family Tortricidae; genus Thaumatotibia; species Thaumatotibia leucotreta. The sequence continues at coordinate 42,277 of JALPQI010004279.1, forward strand.
AAATAGTATTTGTCTGTATTTTGCATTTTCGGTAAAAATTATGCAAGCATAAACGATAAAATAATAGATGTGGTTCACAGAAGATAATCGCTAATGTTAAGTTTGTTTGTAGACCGGTACATTTGCCCGTGCTACTACTACCCGAAGCGCATGGGTGCGTTTGTGGTGTCAGTGGACCTGCCGTCCGGCAAGGAGTCTTCGGACTTCTGGGTCAAGCGCGGCACTGCCTTGCTCTGTACACTTGCAACTTAGTAATACAAGTATGTTTTAATTGTTACATGATGTTTTATTTCTAATTCCTATACAGGGTGTTTTTTTTACATTTCCATTAAATTGGACAGGTTACTTGGGACATTAATAGAAGTTGCCTGGTATATCGGCTTTTGTTAATTTCGTATAATTTTTTTTTTCGTTTTCTTACGTAATAATTGTAATGGCAAGTGTGAGAGAACCTTAAGAATAAGATCTCAGGTGACTGACAGCACATGTCAAAATATTAACATTGTAATAAAGGTTGCAATACACTTGTTCAGTAATTAAACTTATTTTTTTAATAACTCAATAACAGTAAGAGTAAGACACTAGTTTCTTAGACAAATTGATTATTTTTGACTTAAAAAGCTTCCCTTTAATTTAACTGAAATCAATAAAAACACGGTGTAAATATATGATTATAGGTAAAGTGAAGATTTTTTTACTAAATATAAGTACATTTTACCAAATGAAGACGAGCCATGAGCTAAGGCACTTTGAAGTATAACTTTGTCGTACCAGGTGAATGATAGTCCCGTTGTATCCATTCATTCTACGCGTCACTTGCGCACTTGCATATTCATACTTGTTAGAACGTGGCGGCAAAAATGATAAACGATCAAACACGGTATCATCATATCATAAGCCTACAGCTCTGCTAAGTGCCGTCACAAGGTGGCAAGCAATTAGGGCAAAAAAGTATGAAGCCAGCTTGGGTCGACGCTGATGAAGACTGGCTTCTTGTTGAGATCGCAGGAGCAGAAGCAGCTGCCCGGCTGGTTGCCGTAGCGGCTCGGGATGATCAACGTCCGCATATGGAGATTTGTCTCAATGGCGCGATTATCTGAAATCACATTTTTATTATTAAGTCCCAGAGATGTTTGACTGGTATCCTATCACTAATATTGAATATGAACAAGCCGAGATATTACTTTCAGAAAACCGGAGCATGACTATATTTACCTAGTCGAACTGGGAGTTGTCGTGAGCATGATAGCTCGTTTAGTCTTCGCGATTCAACGTTACCGGCGGTTGTATCAGATTCTTCAAGCTTCTCCTCAGTAATAAAAGTATCTTCTGGTTGAGAAGATACATAAGTAGAATCGCCAGCTAACGTTCCGTTTGGCCCTGAAGGTCCTTGCAGGTTTGATTGTCCTTGTGGGCCTGATGGTTCTTGAAGGTTTGAATCGGCAGGAGTGCTGGCAATAGCTGATGAAACTGGTCGTCCTAGCAAGCTTGAGCCTTCTTGTTGATCAAACTGATCTGGTTCGTCCGGTTGTCCTGGTTGACTTTGATGTCCGGGTTGATTAGATAGATCAGACAGTTCCGGGTCTCCTTGTTTTTCGGGCTTTTCCGTTTGTCCTGATAAGTCACAGTTTTCTTCAACTGAAACTTTGTTTTCATTTTTGTTAAGTTTGTTTGTGTTATATTTTGTTTCTTTATTTACTTCGTCATTATCGGTACTGTCGTCTTCTCCCGAGTCATCATTTGATGAATCTGGTTGCGATGAAAGGCCCGTATGGCCTGGTGGTCCTAGGTTGCTTGGTCTTCTAGGCTGATCTCGTTGGTCGCGTTGTTCTGGTTGACCGCGATGTCCTGTTGACTCTGATTGTCCTATTTGGCCTGGTTTCTGTAGCTGGCTGGTTTTTCCAGGTTGTTCTGGCCTGCTTATGTCTCCATAAGGTCCGGATTGATTCGACTGGGCCACTTGATTTGGTTTACCTGGTTGGTCTGTATGGTCTAATTCACTATTTTGAAGGCAGTGTTGCTTTTTGTGTTTCTGTGTAGTTCGTTCCAACTCTTCATTTTCTTCTTCCACAATAAATTTCTTTTTAATTTTTTTAACTGTTAAATTTTCGTCAGTTGCAGTGTTTAATTCATATTCACCATTATCTCTATTAGCATCTGATTCAGAATCATCAATTGATGGATCTGCTTCAGACTCAATGAAGTCAATATCTTCAGCAGGATCATTTTTTCCAAATGAAGAGCTGTGTACTAAGCTTCGTTTTGTGTCATTTAAAGCACTTTTTGAATCTTCCATCATCAAACTTTCTTTTGAAGACTCAATTTCGGATTCCTGAATCTGGTGCGTTTTTACATGTTTTACGGTACTAACATCGCTTTCCTTTTCGCTCTTGTTAATTGTCTTATTAATCTTTGAAGAATGCTTATTTAGGTTCAAATGGTTACCAAACCCTTTTCTTGACGTCTCTTTAAAACCATTTGATCTGGCTTCACTTAGACTATTTGGTTGTCCTGTATCGCTTGAAGAAGACCTTTCAAAGTTCCTAGAATTTGAATTGCTCGAATCGAGTTCATCTGACTTATCAAGACCTGGAAAATAAATGTAAGTACATGAGATGTTTGGACATGTGTCAGTTGATAAAAAAGGATTCTTACGGATCTTCCCAGATAACAGATTGTGATTTTGATACATGTCTCCATCATGTCGTAATCTACTTATTATTTTGTTAAGCTAGGATGAGAATTGTGATACTTTAACGCACCTATGTAAATACCCTTAAATCTAATTGATTGATTGACTAAATAAAATTTGGTTCATTACTTACCGCTATCATCTAAATTGCCCTCCTCGCATATGCAGTGTTGTATCTGGGTTTGGAGAAATAGCGTATTATTTACAATAATTACCTTTACAGCTCTGACTAGTCATCCCAATGACTAGGCAAGTTCATACTATTTTTTACACAGCTTATTTTTTTGATTAGACTCCATCGAAATGGTTCACAAAAAATATTCAATTAAACCCCTACTAAAAAAATGTCAGTGTGACACATGTGTCAGATAACGGCGGCGTCTGTTTATCGTATATGTATTTAAGATGTATATTTACATAATAAATAATAATTATTAGCCCAAAACTTAATAGAACCATCGTAATTAGCGTATAATTCCCTAATCGTAAGTATCCTAACAAACATAGGTCCTTAAAATAACATCCATGTCTGGAGCCCCGTCCAGCACACATGGTCACCACATCAATAGTGAAAAACTTACTAGATACTATGTTTTATCGTATCGCACTTGTTTGGTGAGGGAGTCATAATATTATGTATATTTCAATGTTATGATTTGGATTTTCTAATATTATCTTCGGTCCGCAATAGTTATTCATGAAAATAAATAACCCTATTGTAACGGGTTATATGAGTCACCCGTAGATCGTGAACCCAGCAAAGTGTAAACATCGGCAGTTAAATTAATTAATAGTAGTGATATAAGTAATACGTTACAATACTTTTATTTCATTAATATTTTCTGATATTAAAATATGTTGAAAATTATTCTCGACAATTATTAGTACTTACACAGAGTACCCAACCAACTCCATAATCTCTGCTACTTATGACGGGATCGGCGACGCAGGTCTCCTGTTATCATTAATTGATATTTATTTTAAAAGAGGAAGTAGGTACTTACAAGTAGAATCACGCAAAGTAACGTGCAATGACTCAGGATCTTCATAATTCTGGGCCAGAACAAAGCCTATGTGGCATCATCAGCTTCTCGATTCACACTCATTACGTAGCCGCATCATCCCCGCTATATACCATTGCTGAACAAAGGCTAATTTGTTCTGCTACCTACTTAATTAAGTCTGAAAAACCGACAGCTGTGCCGCAGAGTCACCTATTTGCAACAGATCTATAAATAATCGAGGAAGCTCGGAAAGCTCTTACTTTGTCATTGCGGTATCAGCTTAATTCGTCCCATTCGTTTTTCGTTTATTTCTTATATCCGTCTCATTCTGTGTTCGTCACGCATTCTTTATTCGTCTCGATCGCTATATGTCTCTATCGTCTCAAGTCCAATTATGTAACCTGTCTCTTTCTTAATAAGTCTTTTTCGTTTTTCGTCACGGTCTTCCTATGACTCATTCTTAATTATTCCCTTTCGATTTTGGTCTCATTCACTTATTCGTCTCAGTTTTTTTCATGCATTCGTTATTGGTCACATTCGTGATTAGTCTCATTCATTTTCAGTCTAATTCTAAGTTCGTTACATTCGTTTTACGTCTCGGTCGCTATTTGTAACTATCTTTTTCCGTCAATCTTAATTTTTTTTTGATTATATCTCATTGACCGAGTGACCGTCATAATTTCATCTAATTTCATAGAAGTTTCACATTTAAAATAACACTTCAGTACATGTCCCCTAAACTTTAATTTGTTTAACAATTCCGACCCGAAGGAGATATAAATAGCAACTAAGACCTACGTAGTATGGGACGATTAGCGAACGTGCCCAAAAAAGAACGGAACGAGTTACCACTAAAGACAAAAAAAGAGTGAGACGAATAACGAAAGTGACTAAAGATAAAGTGCGAATGATACCAAAAACGAGAGAGACAAACAAAGACATAGTCCTAGGAAGACCGTGACGAAAAACGAAAAAGACTAATTAAGAAAGAGACAGGTTACATAATTGCACTTGAGACGATAGGGACATATAGCGATCGAGACAAATAAAGAATGCGTGACGAACACAGAATGAGACGGATATAAGAAATGAACGAATAACGAATGGGACGAATTACGCTGATACCGTCATTGCCATCTAATTTTTTTTTAAAGAACAAAATGAAGATTGCTAACGATTTTAGTAGATATCATTAGAAACAATTATTTCCCAGGCGTTAGCATTTATTATTGTACCTATATTCGGAATAACTTTGTCGCTTGTATGGCATACAGCTAGGTGTCACAACTGAATACATAGCGCATTAATTAACTCATTCGTCAACATGTTTGTACGTAGAAGAATACATATATCTTAATGCAAATTAAATGAAATTCCAGTAATACCTTAACGACAAAGCGTCTGTCATTTAGGTATTAATATATACTTATATTATATATTAGAAGTATTTTTATCAAAATCGACACTACTAAACTTATCACTCTTATCAGACGTAAGACTTGTCCACGAAATAAAATAGACACTGCCGTATACATTTGCATTTTTTTTACATAGATTATATGCCTTTCTTCTCGGACGCTGTGGTTGATGTTTATATCAATTGCTCCAAATTTTACGGACTTTTATTTAAACTTCTGCATTTTAGTAGTGTTTCTCATTTTACCATTTTGGATCATTTAGTTTCTCAATGGGTCTTAACTATTTAAATTACAATATCGATACTAACCGAATGCTTTTGAATTTTGGATTTTTATAGAGAAAACAGAAGAATCAATTTACAGTCCCATGACTAGGTATAGTCCCATGATAATACTATTACACGATAAGTAGTTCCATGTAGTTTGATTGAACTACGAGTACATGGGACTATCGTGTAATAGTGGAGACTGATTTTTCAATGCATGGCTACTTATATTTTGTCAATTTCGTGGACAAGCCTTATCATAGCTATCCACGATTTTTTTTTGAATATATATGATGGGTTTGGTGGTGGTTATATATGATATTGTGGGGAAATGGGTTTAGGGTTAATTAGGATAATTGAAACAAGTTAATCATAGTTATTTAAAAAAATATATTTACAACTAAAATTAAACTTATTGACAAGAATACGTTAGATATTAAGTCATATTATTATGCATATTTAAAATTGTTTTATTTTATATTTAATCAAATAGCAGTGAATTTCTCCGCTGTATATTAATCTCGGTTGACGTATTATAATCCGAAATTTCGACAAGAAATTAACCACTTCTAGCACTAGCGCGTAAAAAAGCACCACCTGTAGGTACTGAAAAATATAATTTTATATTTCTTGTCTTCACTGTACGCTGGGCATATTATAAATAAAATGTACAAAGTACATGCACGCTTTTGAGACGCTCGAGTAACAGGTCTCATTTAATTGCATTCCACACTCAAAAACATTGTAATACGTAGTCATAGTTAGTTACTGCGGAAAACTCATTGTTAGGTATATTTCTCTCAGGTATAATTTAATTAATACCTATTAAAGCTTTCTAATCAAGTTTTAGTGTAATTTACAATAGGAAATCAAAACATGAAATACAATTTTGTAGGTATTACTTACACATTCTAATTTTCACAGGGTTTCTCATTAAAAAGTAATTTTATAGGAAAGTTACGTGGATTCTAATGATGTACAGATCTGTGGACGCATCAAAAAATACCATTAAGAAGGACACACATTCCTTAATAAGTTACATAACAATCACATTTTTTTTTCAAAAAAGCCCACAAAATGACAAGGTTGTGGTACCTATTCATTTAGATGCGCCTGCTAATTGGTGACCTGTTATTGAGAATTTATTACTGGTTATGAAAAATTATAAGTAATTAACTTACAATTTTTAGGTCTTTGGCTTCAAATTATTATGTTCAGGAATTGTGTATATAGAGACTCGATTTACTTAAAATAAGGTATTTATTTAGTTATGGTTGCAGATTCATTATTTTCCTATGTTGTAAAAACAAACTAGGTATGGCTATGAATACAAATCTAGATTGCAGTTCGTTACTAGAATTTTATTAGACGGAAGTTGAAAAATAATAATTAAAGGTAATACGGAAAATATCTAACTTCCTGTCAGAGTCCTGTCTAAGTACTTCCCGGGCTTAAACCTTAACCTTCTATACCTCTTAAGGGGGCACCTTCCGAAGTTCCTTTCATACGCGCCATATTCGCAAGTAGGCGGGTTGCAATCGCCAGTGCCCACGCATACTCGGTCTCGCAGACCGAAGTGCTCCCGTCCGCGGGAGAGAGAGAGACAGTCTCTGCGGCGTTGCAAGTCCTTCCAGTCGCAGACGCAGGCGCAGCCGGCGTCGGACGCGTGTGCCAGGAATAAAGTCGGGCAGGTGCATCTGGAAACGTTGAGTGCCAACTCTGTTATGGAGTTTTAACTAAATATACGTATATTATGTACTTCGATGTGTGAATGAAATACCTAGTAGTTAGCAGGCCAAATCCGACAACCAAGGCTAATTCCAGAAAACAGTCTCCTTACCATGAGTTCGCGGCGCTTTGGCATTAAGCTCACTATATTGTCGACTGCGTCACTTAAGTTTTAATCGTCTCGCTCGCATCAATTAGCGGAATGAACAAAAAGTAAAAAAAATACGCTAACGTGACGTTTTGCACGCGGCATGTAGATAATGAATTAGCCTTGACAAGGACACAGTACAGTCAACGTCAAATACTTTGTAGCAGTCAAAGTGGCCAAATTATACCACCTGGGTCGCGTTTTATAAAGTTACAATTTACAATTTCGCTGTTTGCCTCTCTTTCTAGCCAATATGTGCGTGCGTTAGAGAGGCAAACAGCGAAATTGTAAATTGTAGCTTTATAAAACGCGACCCTGTTAATAATTTTTTTTTTCCAACCCCATGCTCGTCAAAGCCGGTTTATATGTCATATACGCCTCACGAAGAGCAAGACATTATATCCCTTGGCAAAAACCGGGTTATAATGTTGTATGAAATTTCATTATTTATTTATTATTATATCCGCCGTGCGATAATGTAATTAAACTTTATTGCTATGACGATACGGCCTAATTTCGTTAAGCAAAATGTGTAAGCACCGCCCGAAAATCGCACCGCAGCCAACTAGATTCGCACGATGTTCATTTGTTAAATCAAGTTGGCTATGCCGGCAGAAACGAGTTGCGATAAGTTGCGGTATCCATTTCATAGCTTCAACATTCAAGTTATTTAATTGCAACACTATTAATTTGCTGCAATAAATATTATCTACTAAGTACCTATTACTACTGCTGAACATAGACCTCCCCCAAAAATTGTCACAATGATCGGTCCTGCGCCACCCGCATCCAGCGGACCCCGCGACCTTCACCAGGTCATCAGTTGACGTCTTTCGACTGATATGATGAGGATGATGATGATGAAGTATTACTAATCCGGTTTTTTATTATCTCGCATATGGTAAGAAACGTAGAGTAGATACCTCTGGAATAAAACTGTTTTTGTCTTGGGCGCTTGAATCCCTCACTGTACTCAGGACTCAGTCTTAATTCCCTTGCTTCATTGTCGCGCCAGTGATATAAAACAGTGCTATACCCCCTTGGTCTATAATCTACTATAATATACCTACTACAAAAGATCTATAGTAATATTACTAGGTTATGATCAGAGATCGGACAAATGTGCGTCTTTGTTCGCAATAATATGGACCGTGCACAATAATTTGGTCAGCCTCCATAGCCTAGTTGGTAGTGACCCTGCCTACGAAGCTGGAGGTTCCGGGTTCGAATCCCGGCGAGGGCATTCTTTGTGTATTTATTTATCACAAATGTTTGTTCCTTGGTCATGGCTGTCTATGTATTTAAGTATCTGTATGTATCTATCTATTATATATATCGTCGCCTGGTACCCACATCATAAGCCTTAATTGAGCTTACCGTGGGACTAGGTCGATTTGTGTAAAGATGTCCAAAAATATTAATTTATTTATTTTTATTTTTTTATTTTATTTATGGACAGGACTCGAAAGTTGATTGAATAATTAATCATTTAATCATTATTAAAAAAATACTTATTTGACATCGGTACCTAACTATGAAGACCAATATAAAAAAATACCTTAAAGCTTCAAAATCAAATTTCAAGAAATTATTCGTTTAATTATTTATTTAATCAACTTTGGAGTCATGTCCATATTATTGCGAACAATGACGCACATTTGTCCGAACTCTGGTTATGATTGTTCAAACAATTGTTTAAAATGCAACTGCGCATTTCATAACCTACCTCTTAAGTTGAGGCGGCGCAGCAGTCTCAGCTTCTTGCTTCGGCTCTTGCGTGGGCCAATCACTCTGGCTTGTACTCTCAACCTCTTCCTGTTTTGGTCTCGTCTCTAGTGCACTGTTATGGCGCTTGTATTTGCTGTCTTGGGAGTAGTTCCGCTGATTCTCTTGGTTCTGACTGATGTGGTCCTGGGCCTGCAAGCTGGCCTCCTGTTGGTACCGCCAGGATGTACGCGGGATAGATTGAAGAGTCTCTTGGGAGACGCAGGCGCAGCGGGTGTGGTTGAAGAACTGCATGCGTGCCACCGTGAGCCCTTCGGGTTTTCGCAACTGAAATGTGAGTGATACACGTTAGTGTCATGCAGGACAATCGTGTTTAATAAATTGAATTCTTACTCGTACACTACCAGCACAAATGAACAAAGTCTTAACATGAACCCTGCAAAAACTATGGCAGTGGCTGCTATATGTACATATCTTACATCATTGAAAACCAACGAATAGTAATTCGGTGTAGTATCTTAACCGAGAATCGAATGTTAATGTAAAACAGGGCCTATTATTTAGTACCCGTTTTAATAACTGATATTTTAATATTAATCCTTTTAATTCCGGTACATAATAAACAAGAACTTGACTCATACCATACGCCAAAAGCTTGGACCTAAGAGAGCTAATGTACCTAAGAAATCGTACGTAAAACTATGAGTTATTTTAACAACTGACTTCATGACGCTTTAAGATGTTTTTGGCGTTGTGGGCACGATACGGGTACGTTGTTCCTTTAGTTGTTCTCGGCGTTCAAAGGATTAATAATTACTATTTCTGTTAAAAAGACAAGTAACAGCCACTTAGAAAGGCAACTGTCATTGTCGCACAAATAACAGAGTGACAGAGAGAAAACTACAATACCCTATTGAGCGTTAGCGATTGACAACTTGGTTACGCACTCTGGGGGGATACCGCGATCTAAATGCGATTCAATTTAGGATCGAATCTGAATCGCGATGTGTTACTATGGAACTATGGGACTATATCCTAAGGGATTTTCTATGGAACTATATATATCATGTGGTTTAACTGTCAAAAACTGACATGCCGAACCTAAACTGAATCTTGGTAGGCCCCAAGGGGGGTTACCATGACGTACTAATGCGGTTCATTTTAGGTCGAGAGAAAGGGACAAGACTATACGAGTCGTATAACTCTGAGTGTATATCATAGTTTCGAACACGTACTCTCGGAGTTTCCTGCTATCGAATGTTCGTTTACTCGACTGCTACCGGATCGAATATTCGCTGAGTCGAAAAACGTAGAAATAAAAAAACTAATGAACTTTTAATCGAAATTGATGTTTCGATTGACGTCCCGTAGAACATCTTTGGCACGAATGTTCGTTGGCGCAACTGCTACCGGATCGAATATTCGCTGGGTCGAAAATCGTACAAAATTAGGGCATTTTAATTGGTCACAGGCACAAACATTACACTTTTAAGCAATAGGTATGTCAAATTATCTTGCCACTTATTTTTGAGATATATGTGGATATGTAGGTATATAAAATAATGTTGTGTGTGTTAGTCTTTCAGCAATCCATCAAGTCGATTACATCGCTAATAGTAGCCACGTATTTTGGTATTAGTACTATTTATTTATTCATTGAAATATCCGTGCACGGACGGATATAAAACAGTTTGTACATGTTTCGGCCACAAGTATTTCGATCCAGCGAACATTCGATACCACAACAGACGAGCCTATGAACTTTCGACACACAACAGATCGAAACCATACAATTCTAGATAATGATTTTTCGACTGAGCTTATTTCGACCACAAGTATTTCGACTCAGCGAACATTTGATCCAGCAACAATCGAGCCTACGAATATTCGACAGCACGATACTCCGACTGTGCGTGCCCGAAACTATGATATACACTCTATATCTGTCAGCCTCCGTAGCCTAGTTGGTAGTGACCCTGCCTACGAAGCTGGAGGTTCCGGGTTCGAATCCTGGCGAGGGCATTATTTGTGTATTTATTTATCACAAATATTTGTTCCTTGGTCATGGTTGTCTATGTATTTAAGTATCTATATGTATCTATCTATTATACAGCGTGTATATTTAATATTACCTCAAACCGTAACCAAGCGTAGGTTTTAGTACTATGAACAGATATTGCAAGGTAATTTTAAGTTAGTCATAACCATTGAGACGTAATTAATTTTTGATTTTTTTTCGAGCAGCAATGTATTGCGTCCATTGCGTATTACTTAATGTGACATTAGAAGAGAAGGGTCTAGTATTGTTTAATAATTATCGTTATGTATTTCGTCCGTGAGACTATTTCGCAGCCTAAACTAAATAATTATTAAACATGTTTTGATATTATTACTAGCCAAACAATGACAAGGAATTCCTATTAGAAAATAATACCCACTTACCATTTTATTAGAAAACAAATGTTTTACTCCAAACAAAACACATAAATGACATAAATTTTCATTTCATACTACCACATTCTTTAAATTATTCTGTAATAATTGTTATGATTATGAAACTCATGATTTTACTGTTAAATAACTAGCTTTTACAGTAAATAAACAACATGTAATTGACATGATAACGTTGATGACACACTTCAAGCATGCTTCAAGCGGATAGTCGATACCTACCACAGAAATGGCTAGCTTAATCAATAAAAAAATCTTCAAGAAGTATTTATTTCATTTCGAATTGATTTTAAGGTATAATACAAACGACCAACCTAATGATAACTAATTTCAGCTTTAGACTGATTACGAAAACTCTTTACAAAATGGTAAGAACAAATGCTGTCAAAGTAAATTACAAAAAAAAACTAATTTGTTTGACGTAGATTGTCTTCATTGGATTGTCTTGTAAACTTGTAAATCGGTGTTATCAACTTCTGCATACAATGCCAAGAGCATCAATATTTGGTTCTCGGGAACTAGCCGATATGATTTTAATTTATGGCGAAACTGGACAACGTGGGCGGCGAGCCATAGCTTTATACAGGGAGCGATTTCCAGGTCGTAGGGCACCGCAGGACCCTTGCGTTATTATTCGTGCATTACAGCGAGTTCGTGAAGATGTTCCTATTACAGGAAGAGTTATAGCACCAGAAAATGTTAGACATGTTCCTGTTCAGAGAGAAGTAAGGATTTTAGAGGTGTGATTGAAAATCTCCAGCAAGTTGATATGGAGAAGGTACGACAATCATTGTTACGCCGCTGTGTCACCTTTAGCGAAGTTCAGGGACGACATGTGGAAAATAGGTACGCCAGACGTGTAAATCGTAATGATTTTTATTTTTAATATTAAAAACTTACACTAAACGAATGTCGGCTTTTTATTATTGCCAGCAGTTAAACGTTATCATTATCACTTGAACTGTCAGTTGTGACGTCATGCCATCGCCATTAAGACAAAGTAGCGATACATTGCTTGCTGTATTACTTTTTTATGGAAAAAAAAAGAGTTTAATTAAGATTTGTTATTATGCAATATGAGTTCAGAACACTAATACCTACGTCTGGTTTAAATTTGAGGTAATATTAAACATACACGCTGTATCGCTTGGTACCCACATCACAAGCCTTAATTGAGCTTACCGTGGGTCTAGGTCGATTTGTGTAAGATGTCCCAAGATATTTATTTATTTATTTATTTTATTTTATATCTGTACCTTTCCCTGAAGCTGAACCTAATCTGAATCGCACTAGTACGTAATGGCAACCCCCCTGGTAACAGTATACTCACGTATAGCGGGATGACGACGTACTGGCCGTCGACGGGCGCGCAGACGTGCTCCTCGTTGTGGCAGCAGCCTGTGTCGCCGGCGCAGCGGTGCAGAAGCACGCACGTTGGCCGGTAGCTGGAACAAACAAAACTTTCTAAAGAAGGCACACCGTGAAGGCAGTCTAAAGCTGCGTTTAAACCAAAAGAGCATTCGCTGTTCTAGCGCCCGTTCTACGAAATCAACCAATCACATTTTGTGTACCGATCAAATTTCGTAGAGTGGGAGGTTAGAACAGGGAATGCTCTTTTAGTTTAACCGCACCTTAACATGCTGAACGATTTCCACGTCTCTTCAAAAGTTGGTCTACAAGCATATCTCGACTAACAAATGTAACGTATAACGAATATTAATCTTATCTGTCAGCAGGACAATTGCTTTGTCAGTGTTTGCTATGACCATTTTAGTGGTTGCTGGTGTAGTAGGCCAGATATACACGACCACTAGAGGTTCTTGGCGATCAAACGATTAAGATTTAAGAGTATAAACCACGACTAATCAGGGTTATTAAATTCAATTATACATCCTGATAATGTTATGCTATGACAGAAACATAAAAACTGCCAACTTTAGTGAATTTACCTTTAACAAGGGAACAAAGGTGTAAACTGTAAATATAGGGTGTGAAAAAAACCTTAAGTCGTTCCTGACTCCGACTCTCTACTGACTGATTATTTGGCAAGTAACCACGGATATAGCGTATTTTATTTATTTTCATTTATTATTTATTTAAGCTTTATTGGACAATCAATGAAAAAAGTACTAATGCCTTATGACATTCTCTACCAGTCAATCATTGGGTCAAACAGAAACTTGTATTAGGTGCAGGATGGAAACATTGAAAAGAAATAAGAAACACAAATCGACACTACTACATTGGTTTAATAAAGCGTAAGCGTATATGTCGCGTAGCTCCATTACCGCCAATATCGACAATGCATGTAAAAACCGCCTGCGCATGGCTCGCATCGCACCTGCCTCGTCTAATTATTAGGGTGTCAGATGCCTGAGCAATGTGCCGCACGGGACGGGCAACCACCGAGTTGCATCAGGCACTTGCGATGCGATGCGACATCATCACCGACAAATACGGGAATGCTGTTTACACCTCTCCCACTTACACCCCTCTCGTCATACTTACAGGGTGTCAGATGCCTGAGCAATGTGCCGCACGGGCAACAGCAGAGTTGCAGTAGGCACTTGCGACGCGACATCATCACCGACAAATACGGGAATGCTGTTTACGCCTCTCCCACTTACACCCCTCTCGTCATACTTACAAGATGTCAGATGCCGGGGCCATGTGCCGCACGGGCAACAACCGAGTTGCAGCAGGCACTTGCGACGCGACATCATCACCGACAAATACGGGAATGCTGTTTACACCTCTCCCACTTACACCCCTCTCGTCATACTTACAGGATGTCAGATGCCGGGGCCCTGTGCCGCACGGGCAACCACCGAGTTGCATCAGGCACTTGCGACGCGACATTATCGCCGACAAATACGGGAATGCTGCTTGCGCCTCTTCCACTTACACTCCTCTCGTCATACTTACAGCGTGTCAGATGCCTGAGCCATATGCCGCACGGGCAACAACCGACTTGCAGCCGGCACTTGCGACGCGACATCATCACCGACAAATACGGGGATGCTGCTCGCGCTTCTCCCACTTACACCCCTCTTTCCATACTTACACTGTGTCAGATGCCTGAGCGATATGCCGCACGGGCAACAACAGAGTTGCAGCAGGCACTTGCGACGTGACATCATCACCGACAAATACGGGAATGCTGTTTACACCTCTCCCACTTACACCCCTCTCGGCATACTTACAGGATGTCAGATGCCGGGGCCATGTGCCGCACGGGCAACAACCGACATGCAGCAGGCACTTGCGACGTGACATCATCACCGACAAATACGGGAATGCTGTTTACACCTCTCCCACTTACACCCCTCTCGTCATACTTACAGGATGTCAGATGCCGGGGCCATGTGCCGCACGGGCAACAACCGACATGCAGCAGGCACTTGCGACGTGACATCATCACCGACAAATACGGGAATGCTGTTTACACCTCTCCCACTTACACCCCTCTGGCCATACTTACACCGTGTCAGATGCCTGAGCAATATGCCGCACCGGCAACAACCGAGTTGCAGCAGGCTCTTGCGACGCGACATCATCACCGACAAATACGGGAATGCTGCTCGCGCCTCTCCCACTTACACCTATCTCGTCATACTTACAGGGTGTCAGATGCCGGGGCCATGTGCCGCACGGGCAACCACCGAGGCTGCGGCACGAGGCACTTTCCCCGCGGCACCATAGCCGACAAATAAGCGCGCGCTGCCCGAGCTATTCCCGCTTGCTCTTGTCTCGTTAACAGTGCTGAAAAACCAGTTCAAAAATTAGCTGTTATGAAACTTAGCTCAAAATGTTAATACCGATAATCTTTATTTATGCTTATCAGGTGTAGTAGGGTAATTACGAATGTCAGAAAGGCTTGGGTAATTTGTATAAATGATGGAAGTAATGGTGATTTTTGTGTGACTTTTGAAATTGGACAGGTTTCGAAATTATCCCCCTGCGTTATATTTTTTCAAGTGGCAGTTTTAAATTTTATAGGTACTTACAATCATCTAAAATTCTGGGTCGTTCCTTGGTCGCGGCTATGCTGTTCGCCGCTGACGCTATATTTTCCAATTCTGAAACCTGAAATCGGTCTCTAGTGATAGACCGGGTTTCGCCCACGACGGACAAGGCTGAAAAGGCGGTCCCAATCCTTTCCAGGCGGTTCAGCGCAGATGGGGTCGGGAACTTCACAGCCTTGGCGGTGGTACCTTCTTTGTCTTCTACTTCCATTTCTTCCCCATCGTCCATAGCGTAGTCGTCATCCATGTCTATATCCTGAAAAACCGGTAGTGTGTTTATCATTTGTCGGCGTTGCCATCACGCTCTGATACGTATGCAAGTGCGAAAGTGACGGTAAAAACAGGACCATCCTAAATCACATAATTAGATACTCGGACACGCGAAAAGCTAAAGTACGTAGTCCCACTGATAATTTTTATCTTTTCAAATATTGTTGCTAAGAGAATGCAATGTTTAAAAATAAACAGATTGTATTAACATCAAACATGTCCAAAATACGAATACAAGATGACAAATATGTACAAGATTGTGTCGGCAAAAGAATCTAGCAAAAAATAAAGGTGATCTACGTGGAAAAAAACTATCAACGAAAGTGAAGAATAAAGAACGACGCTACAAATTTAAAGTTCATGCACAACGAGTTAATAATAAAAAATTACCAGCTAGTATGTACACGTACAGTACCCGGGGATAAAGTTTGCACATCAGTCTTTGGAAAGAGACAAATAATATTGCATAAACATCACATATGTTAGAGAGGGACAACGCTCTATAAAGCCAACTCTCTTTCCAGAGACCGATGTGCAAACTTTATCGCTGAGTACTGTACGTACGGCCTGGGTACTGTAAAGCGCAGTACAAGTACGTACTAAATCATGTTCATGAATCGAAAGCTAAATATATCTCAATATAAAAGCATTCAAAATGGAGCAATAAAAATAAAATAAAAAATCAAAGAGTTCCAAATAATGTTCAATTGACGATCAATCAAAGCATATGGCCTGGGATCGGACGGGGTCAGGCGAGATTAGAAGACGGCGCAGACGGAAATAAACTTCTATTTTAGGAGTATACTCCTTGTATTATTGGTAGCATTACTGCGTTCCTAACAATAGGTGCCTACCACCAATTTATTTATATTAAAGGAAACAGCGATTCATATTAGATATCTAACATAATATATTGACTGGTGGCATACCTAGGAAAAAATGTTTTCTTCCATTAAATATTATAAGTAGTTTTAAAAAATACTCAATAAAAAGCAATCTTTGTTTGTCAGCCTCCGTAGCGCAGGTAAATAGTTACACCGCTTATGAAGCTGGATGTTCCGTGTTAGAATCCCAGCAGCGGGGGCATTTAATTGCATGTATTAGGTACCTATTGTATGTTCATCATATAGATTTGCTCCTTCGGCATGGTTGTTTTCTATGTATTTAAGTATCTGTGCGTGGCTATTAATTATACATAGGTATCCAGAAGACAAGTCTTAGTTTAATTTACCGTGGGTCTAGGTAAAGGTATATGCTTTCTCATCTACTTGTATAGACAAATATAATGTTTACCTTAATAACCTGCGTTGAGCACAATGGAATTTGAACTGTCGTTATTAAATTTGCTAGGCCAACAGCATTCCTTTATCTTAAGTGTACATTGATCTTTCATGTTGCCGTACCGGAATGCGCGCCATTACAAGCAAACACCTTACACGAGTCGTAAAAGCTGCATTGCAGTGCAACTTGCCTACTGATTCTTAAAAAAAAAAAATAATAAATCATTTATTTCAGACTACAATGGTCCACATTACAAAATGAACTTATAATTCTTAAAATAAAGATACAGGTCCTAATTCATATTTAATCGTTTAAAACTACCACGATTAATTGCAATGGATACCTATAATAATAACGAATCGTTAATACGTCGCCCCTTCTTCTGAGGTCGGTACCTAATGATGTAATGATACTAACGAAAGTAACAGACAGAATATCAGACTATGAGGCAGATACCTGTAACATTCCCGATTCTTATGGTATTCTCATAAATCTTTTAATATATTTCTCAGACATATTATATTATACTGATAACCGGTAGCAATCCGCTCGTAAAATATCACAGGGGACAACCCTGCTTGATGTCCATTAAGGCATGCGCAAACGACATACCTAATTGAGATGCGGTGAGCTTCGCCCGATGTCCGGTCTTGAGCTTTCTTTAGGCATTTGTAAGTACAGTCGGCGTGAAATACTTTGTAGCAGTCATAGTCGCGAACTAGTTTGGTACACCATATACACATTTAGAGTAAGGTATGTCTAATCAATAATCACGTGCACTTAGATATATTTTTATTGAACGAAATTATTTGATGTTATAAACTTCACAGCAAAAAAATTGTGATTCCCTTAAGTGTTAAGTTACCATTAATATATTACCATTATAATATATTAATCGAAATAGATTTCCCACTGAAACTTAGGACTTAATATGTATTCTTGGGTTGACCACGTAATAATTCCCTCTTTTAACCACAGACAAAAATTTAATATTTATTTATATCCTATAGGTAACCTGATCAGGTCAGGTATGACCGGAACCGGCTTGGTGACAAACAAAAATCTAAATATCAATTGTTTTCTATTATCAATCAATGCTAAGACCATCCAAATCATATACTCGTACATACATATTTGTAAATATTATCCATGTACGACTTTCGACCGTCTTCAAAATAAGCAGGCATGCATAAGCATTAAGCATCAACATTACTCTTTGGTAACACACCGTTTTTACTTTACGTGCTAGATACTAAATTAGGACAATTTTTATTATGATTAAGAATTTATGAACGAACATAGTTATTTGTACAACATGAGAGCAAAGTACGTATTTGATGCGAGTGTCAGTTTTGAGTCTTGAGCGTAGCGAGAGACTCGAAAGACACGAGATTCAAATAACTTTGCTCTCAAGTTATACATACAACTTTTCACCTCAGCATGGAGAAAAGGAAATAAAATAACTTCAGCAGGGAGAAAAGGAAATAATAATAATATTAAATCATTTATTTAATCAAAGTAATTTACATTAGAGAAGCCATAACAAATATAACAATTGAAGTGAAGAAAACTTTTCAAAGATAGAACGATATACTTTTTTTTTTTATGAGTTCGGATACTAGCAGACAATGACAAGAAAGTAAATAGTCAAATTAAATATGTTATTAAACATTTATACGTGCCATCCCGTTATTTTTTGTTTTTGTTTTACCATTATGTTTGTAACAGAAAGTACATAATTATAACTACTAAAAAAATGAAAGCTCATAAAATTTTATAAAACAGTTATAATTATTTAGAAATGAACTCGTGTCGAATTTCTGAACGCGATTCTGACTCGCCTAGTACCACGATATCCGTCCGTTTTAAAACGGCTGTCTTTCTCTCTGTCACACTTATATATAAGAGCGATAGAGAGGTGGAATGACGGACGCCAATGTTATGTATGCTTGGTGGTAGGGGCCATATGCCGTTCGGATACAAGGAATCGGGTCCGATAAAACGCGTCGTCTAATACAACTGGCTGAATACGCTAGGATGCCATGAACGAAAAAAAAATGCATATTATGACAATTTATAACGTAACATTTTTAATCTCTGTGTTTTTACTAACAAGTGAAAGAAACAAAAGAAAAAGTTGAAGTCTAAACGTCATGGAAAACAACATTCACTCAGTGAGCAAAATCGCACTTTGCTCACTGATTTCGCGAATCAAAAGAAGTCTTTTCGAGCTGCTGAGGTGAAAAATAAATTATTGAAATTACATTTTATATACATGCTGTTATCGCCGACTGTATTTTCTAATCTTTTGATCTAGTAGGTCCTACCTAGTCATTAAGACGTGTCTAATGAACTCAAACTAGATAGGGTTACGTCATTTCGTTCCCAAGATCCAACGCAGACCTCCCGACTTCATCATCAAAGATCATTACGTTGCATTGTTACCTATCTGACCAATGCCCCAAAGCATAGCCCCAAGAGCATATTTTTTAAATGACTGAGGTAAAGCAAGAAATGTGTCATCTCGGTTAGAAATATATATTTTTTTCTAGGCATGTCTGTATTACTAGGCAGCACTATACCTATATAACTACCATTTTTCAGTTGAAAGTAAAAAAATAAACAGATATGGCTGATTTTGCATAGCATTTGACGTCTTTGATAGATATCGTGAAACACGTTCGCAGATATATCTTTACGTTAATACATAAATATCAATAATTTTAACAAGAAAATTTCTTGTTTTTATCACTTAAACCTGAAGTTTACCTACATACATTAAATGTACAAACCAAGATTGTTTTTCTGAAAGTGCGTGATTATGAAATAATGCAAGTTTGTATGTTTGTTTAATTTTTTTTTACTTTTAACTGAAAAACGGTATACATTGTGATTTATCGATCTTTTAAATGTTGTGGCATTGTGTACAATTCGCAAATTTGCCACCTGTCTAGACGGACTGTACTTAATTGTAATCGCTCGCTTCCGTCGCACCTGTCGCCACCAGTGCCACGAAACTCTACCCCACCCCTATCCTTGCACATGCGTTTCACCAAAATGGATCGGATGAATTTATCTTGTAGGTAAAGGTACTGTAACATTTTTCGGTTCACCTTGCGACACCATGTTCCTTTCAACAGTCCGGATTTCTAAATAGTATTTAAATTCGGATAATTAGGTAACCGTGCTTAGGAGCATTTTGGTTTTCCGAGTTTACTGATCAGTATGTTACCTACTTGGATAATAACATAGTCCCCGGTATTATTTTCAACCTGTAGGTAAATTTGGTAGAGACAATATAAATATCACATACCTTCACAATAGATGTACCGAAATGATTTATGGATTTTTTTTTCTTTTTTTTTACGATTTTTTATGGAATTCATTTGTGAGAATTAAATACCTAGTCGAGTAAAATTTGGTATTTTCTTCTCAACCTTCCAACGGAACATTTCTTTACAGTAAAATACCTAATCTAGTAAAAGGCTTACAGAAATAGTATTATTTAGGGTTAATTGTCATATCGCATTAGCCTATTTCAAGGTTTTGTTATTTGTTTCGTACTTATTATGGTATGATATCATATGCATTGGTTCTGGTAACTTGTAAAGTCCTACGTAGATAACCCCAGGTTATCGGTGACACACAAACCGACAGACTATTTTAATGAACTACGTAGATTACGTAGGTATTGATTAATAGCATAGTTGCTATTAAATGCGGTTGTATAAAAATGTTTCTACACAAAAATAACCACTTATCAGAAGACGTCAATAAAAGGGAGGTTATCAGTGTTCGTTGGTATTTTTACGTGCAATTGCTTCAAAAACCCAAAATTTGCCAAGTATAGCTATCGGTTCATTCATGTTGTGTGTTGACAAAGTTTCAAGGCACAAGGATAGGACAAACTTTGCCGCTGATTATGCCAGGTGAAACTTGTATATTTCGATGCAAGTGCAAAATAGTACATATCGATACAAGTGCTAAAAATTTTTTTTCGACGAGAGTGAAAGTTGGAGGCCGAGTGAAACGAGGAGAATTTTTTTTGCACTTGCATCGAAATGTACTATTTCACATGGAAAAAGGCAACTACCGGTAAAACGTTACAAATTTTATCCTGATTGATATTGTTACTATTAGTCTGTGCTAAATATTAGGTCCGATAATATGGAATCATTATTCACAATTATGTATAAATTCCACCAACGAAGTGATCAACCAAAAAAAGTTTGTATACTTTGTACATTTGGAACACGTCTTCGATATTGATAAAAATTGGTAGGCTTGGCAAGGATGCTGAGCAAAATGCACCACATTTCCCAAACTGTTTGTATGAAACGTTCCTTTTTTGTTACCAAAAATGTGAAGGAATCTGGTAATGAAAAAGGAAAGTCCATACAAACTTTCTGAGACATTTTGGGAAATGTTGCTCAGCATCATTGACTCTACCAGCCTACCAATTTTTATCAATACCTTTATACTTGGTCCGACACGCACTTGGCCAGTACTCATTTATTTTGTATCTTGTTGTTCATTACGATATAATGTCGTCACAAACGTTTCTTCAATAAAACATTTTAAGTACCTACTCAGTTACGAACTCTTGTGCAAGTAGGTATTTGAAGTGCATGCTGCTAGTAGGCCATGGTTCTAAGAATATTCTAGCTTGATGAATGCTTGGTTGTGTTATGTCAATACACATACACATGTCTTGTGGTCATTTCTGTTGACAATATTCACACTAATCTCTCGTAATCATTGCATTCAGCATCTTACGTGAATAACATTAATTTTATTAACACATAAAAATACATCCATTTCATAATTTCCCTATTATATTATTATTAAATCGGTGTCTGTGGCTGTATCATAATGTTTACATTAAAATGTCGGTGTCAGTACATTAATGAAGTAAATTTATTTTGTTTTTTTTTTTATTCAATAAATATTTATATTGTACGATATTCTTACAGAAATTGAATGATTTCAACTGATTAGAGTTTTTATATTTAGTGATATTTTATCTAGTGGATATCAATGTATAGGTAAATTGTTATCCTAACTTTTAAAGTTGTGTAATATGTGAGTAATAAAAACTCGTGTGATCTTATTATGCGCTGGTCACATAAATAACAATAGCGGTTTCGGCGTTGGGGTGGCAAAATAGTTATTTGTTTTACTAGGGAGCAAAGTGATTGTTTAACTCTCGTACAAATATTGAAACCCGAGCAAGCGAAAGATTCCACAATTTGAACCACGAGCGCAGCGAGTGGTTCATAAAATGGAATCTTGAGCGATGCGAGGGTTTTAAGGCACGAGAGTTGAACAAGCTTTGCTGCCGAGTGAAACACAACATTTTTCACCACACTAAAGCGAGGAAACATGCGAAATAAAACTCAAACATAACAAATTAGAAGGTATTTATTTGCAAGTCCTCAACTTCCAAAAAATAAACAATTCAACAAATAATAAAACAATAACCTCAAATATTTATCTTAGCGTGGCTTGTAAGTTAAAGAAAAAAATATTCGGATGCGTTCTGAAATTTGGATAGCGAAAACACTTTCATTTTCCTATTGTTTTTATTTGTCGTATTTTTAGAACATTTAATTAATAGCCTTTTACAATAAATGTGGTATTTAATTTGGATTTTAGCATATTGAATATAATATTATGAAAGGTGTATGAATCCGTTTGAAACTCAATAGTTTACTGTCTAGTTCAAACGTCAAAAAGCTTATTGCACTCTCAGGCCGTATAAGTTATTGCTTTAGTCTATCCAGAAGATTAAAAAAAAACTTTAACCTCTAGAGATTAAAACACAGTTTTGCGCTCTGAAATTGAAGGACAAATAGCGTGTTTACGAGCAGTGTGGTGAAAAAAAATACCTTCTCATTTTCTGAATAAACAAATGAATGAAAAGGATTTGCAAGTATGCAGCTGATATGCATCCAGGTACATGGATTTTTCAGCTAAATAATAAATTACGTTACAGGCCACCATTATATAATAAAAATAAATAAATAAATATTATAAAACACAGTGCGACCTATTTTTTTTCTTATTACGGCTCTTGGAGGTCATTTTACAATGTCTTGTTTACGTTCGGAAAGCAATGAAAATGAAGAGTCTAAATCGTGTTTTAATGACAGCTTAGCAAAGTAGCTGTATAAGAAATAGCAGTAATTTATTGATGACTTGGGGGCAGGTAAGCTCTATTGCTCAGATATTACATAGGTGATGCAATTACACGTTGCACATGTTTGATCAGTCAGCTAGTACGAGTACAATTATATTCTGATTCGATTTCTGGTAGACTTCTTATTTGTTCGTCAAATATCCCAATGTATTGTAAATTCGTGATGTTTGGTTAGACAATAGATATAGCAAAGAAAAGTTATTTTAGAATCTATGGGGAAATTTTATTCTGTCTTGTGAATGAAATATCATATAATAGATTGATACTTATACCTATTGTAATTTGAATAATACATGTTACTATATGCTATATCACCTGCATAAATATGTTGACATATGTATAATTCAAATTTAAACCTTCCTCTAACAATAAGTTCTGAAGTGTACGGACATCTACTATAGATGTGACTGCACCTACGTCACGAATTTGAAATAATTAATGAAATCAATAAATTAATACGAGTGCAAAGGTAAGTTTAAATTATGGCAAATGTCGTCTCCGTAGATTGCTACTAGTCTTACCGGGCGTTAAAACTACAATATTTATACCAACCTGGTGATAAATCACAGTAACGTACCTAGGTATACTCGCACGTATACCTATTATAAAATACCCAAAACCTTAAAATAGTTTGGCATTAGCAAATATCTCAGAAACTATTTACGATATGACTGACTAAATAAGGACTTCGGGATAAATCTGAAACATCTTAGAAAACACGGACGACTCTACATCATCGAAACGTTAAAAATGTAAACACATTTTCAAAAAAGCTGGCCTAGACGAGTATGTCGGGTCATGCTCAGTGAAGGGTACCATAGTTATTGAACAAGTTTTCAATAAATGACAACCTATTCAGTTCAAAATATTTTTCCTAGAATGTTTTAAGTTCTACTTTTGAGATTATTTGCTATATTTATTTGCTTTTGGAACGATTATTTTCAGTAATATCTATTTTTCGTTGAAATGTTTACGACAACCTTGTGACAGAACTCATACTTTTATTGCATTCGAGTCATTAAACAAGATTATTCGTGGTATACACAAATAGATTGGTTTCAGTCCCTTGTTGCTGTGACATTGTCTAATGGTTTGAGTATGCCAGACGGTGGCAAACAACGATGATATCATTCATGGGACAAGATAATTGATACGACGTCTCGCCGAGTTAATAGGCCTTAATAGCGCGATGTCATAATTGTATGTAACATTTAAATTATGGCAATCCACAGTGGAATGCTACTTCATTTTCCCTATTTATGTAGCTTTTCCTTTCATACGTTGATAGTAACCAACGTGAAAGAAGATAAACCAGTATGGAACGGAGGTTAGGTAAAAGATGATTCAGTTGCTGATTACCTTACTTGAAACCTCTCTTATTTCGGGATGATATATTATTATATGCTACTAAGAGTACTAAGAAACACAAAAAAAGGACATACCTACCGCTGAAAGAGCAAGCGTAGGTAGTTGCGTATATTTATGAGATTATGAGTAAGTACCGACACCTAGTTGAATCAAACTTGGGTAATAAATGAGCTTTCTTTCTAAAAATTAGTTCTTTCTAAAAGCTCTAAGGCTAATCAAAAGTTAAACTAAGTTATATAAAGTTAGTAGGACTATTTACCTAAGACATTTCCTTGTTTATAAACCTACTTACAAACAGATATATGTATTTCATAAAAATGTCCCTTACCGTAAATGTTACGTAACATATGTGTTATAAATATTGACATGTGTATAATTTTGGGAGTATGTATGCAAATTCTTCATTGTACACAAAACACAGGTAGAAATAAATACACATAACACAATTTAGATAGGTACAAAGGCGAATTTATCCCTGTAAGGGATTTCTTCCAGTTAACCTTTGAGTAAAAGAGTCAGCTATAGGAACTAAGAGATAGACAAACAAACACGTGTACATTGGTGAAAGTAATTGAATAAAACCAATGTATAATGTATACCTACCTATTATAAATCCTTACTCCCTACATACATATAATACATATATTATATACCTAGTAAAATATAGAATCATATAAGTACATATACTACGCATCTATAAATAAATAACCAATTCACAAGGGGTCGAGAGCCACAACTTTTTCAGATTATTCTTGAGTGACCCTATAGACTGGGACTGTCTGAGAGAAAATGGTGCAGCCCATTCTACAATTTAATAGAACGCACCAAAAAATATTTAGAGTAAGTACGCGACTTATTACACGGAAAAGCAAGAGTGAGATTAGCACTCGAACGCCAGCGGTGACCACTAACGTAAACGAATTTTGCAGAAAGGTAAGGAGGCGAAGAAGTATTAAAAAGTAGGTACGTTAAAAAGCAAGGATAGGACGTGTATGTACGTCTCTACGGCGACGGATCGGAAGCCAGCCGAGCTGAGAAAGATATTCAGAAATAGGATCATATTTACGCAATTCAAATATATATCGGATGCACACATTTTGCAGACGCTCAAGCTTATCCAGCAGCTCCTCCTTCAGATCCAGGAAAGCAAGGAGTATGATCTGAGGGGTATTTTGAAGCAATGCAATTATGATATAAAAGGTTTTCTTTTCTCTTAATTTAAGAAGTATTAGTGTAATATGACCCATAAAGCACCATGCATGCCATGGTCATACAGATTTTTTTGTGTATGAGTTAGGTTACAAATCTTTTCTGTGGACATATGAAAATTAAGGGTTCTAGAACCCTAATTTTCTTGTTGGACGAAAACGAGCCGGATAGGTGGCTGGTTTTTAAGAATGATGTGGTAAAAACGTAATTTGTATGTCCCAGTCTGTGTTCTTTTCATGGCTGCTCAATTGATAGCCTTCAGGATACATGTGGTAAATTCATATTAATACCTACATGAAATGAATTTTTAACCAAAAGTTTGGATTCCCATTTTCTGATGCAAGTAGGACGAGGGAAACAGTTAAATGAACGAGCCGGGAACTAAAGCCTACCATTCACCAGTCTACTGTTAAATTAAATGTCAAAGCAGGGATCGGATACCGGATTTTTCACCATACAAAAGAACGGTTCTAATTTCGTTCTTCAGGATGAATTCTTTGTTAATTTTTAATTACATAAAATATTGAGTACCTACTACATAAAGAGTATAAAACGTTTTAAAATATAGGGCAATATCGAGGTTTTTCAAAAAAACCGGTTCCGATCCCTGTGTCAAAGTCAGACTTGTCGTAAGTAACATAACATAATATATCTTATTCTCTAAATGACCGCCACGCACAGATCCTAAGGGTGAAGACACATTTACCAGCATGCTTACGCATTTTTTCTATAGAAAATATCAGATTAATATGGGACAGCGTCCATCTTTCCGCATGCGTACGCATGCTTACACGTTTCATACTAAACGGCCAATTTTATTAGACAAAATGCGTACGCATGCTGATAAATGTGTCTTCACCCTAACTCTTATTCTGGACAAAAAAAAACAAATAAACTATGTCTACTCTAGTAAGCTAAATAGCTTTACGAATTATGAGTAATTGTGGTTTGTATAGTAAGATTACATAGCTTTTGTCCACAATCATTTTCGATACGCGGGTGGATTGTGTCTAAACCATATGCTTCACGTCAAGCTCCCAGGAAGAAGTCTTTTCCTTATTACAACACTAATTAAGCTCATGTGTAATTTGAATGAAAACATAGAATAATAAAAAATGTAGCTATGGAAAGGTGTGTCCATAATGAACTATACGGTCTTTAAGTATATCATTTGCGATATGCGTGTCTAACTTACCTCATCGTCATATTCCCCGTCCTCAGACCTGAGCCGCTGCAGATCCCTCGCTGTTGCCCTCAAGTCGTCATCAAGCATTCCCCACTGCTGCAACGCATCTAGCAGCTCTTCGTCATCATCCGAAAGATACTTTGAATTGTTATCGTCCGGCGTCAAAGAATTCAGCCGGTCCAGCTTTTCATACAACTTGTCGATCCGTTGGGTGCTCGGGGAACTTTTTTCTGGATTGTCAAGCTTCCCTATCCGGTCAAAAGGCGGTTCGGTTGTTTTTAGTGAGAAATTTTCCAATTTCTCATAGAGTTTTTGGAGGCGTTCAGAGAGGGTGGGCTGGTCGGCAATGATGGTGGCGCGCGCGAGCGCGCAGAGGAGCAGAACGAGCGTGACACGCGGCATGTCAACGCGGCGAGCGGCGGCGAACTGCCGCGCGGGCACATGGCCCGCACGTTGCGTTGCGCGGGATCAGATCCCATGCGAGATTTATACCGATCAACAGAAATGGGTAATTCCCATTCCATCAGTAAAACCGTGGTAGACTAACGCTGAGCTTACAGTAGTAAGTTTTTACTGCAAGTTTTGAGGCGCAACTAAGGGTAAGAGTGAGTGGCAAATAGTTGGCATCTCTTTATTGATTGCCCATAACTTTGATTCAAAACTTGCAGGTTTAACTATAAACCTGGCTTAGGATATACAGTTCAAAATGACAAATGGTGCTACTTCCCCAAGCTCAGCTAATATCATAACCGGGAAATGATAAGATATATTAAGGTATTTAGGTAGTCGAGACCGTATGCGGCTTGTAATTTTTTACTTGTATTGGCATAGGGGCATAGGTATGTATGTACTCTATGTACACATACCTATATAGGTATGATTTCGACAGTACGTAGGTTGGGGTGTTGCTTATTTTGATGATTTCAATTTTATCCTGCTCTCACCACATTTATCTGTGCTAAGCTCTGTAGGCTTTTATGCTTATGATATGATTGTCCGTCAGGTTCTAACAATGAACGATAAACGCGTGACCATCATAAGCCACCTGAGCTAAGTTTTGATTTTTATATAATTTTGATAGTTTTAGGGGTCACTACCGTGCACCGTGCTTTAAAAATGGGGTAAACCCCCACACTTTTATTTTGTGAAAGTGGGTCTCTTAAACCTATTGTATGTTACTTACAAATGTGGCTACCATCCGTCCAGGTTTCCCCGGATTTGTTATAGTTTGGAGGCCGTCCGAGGGCTGTTTTCAAAAATGTCCGTGGTAAAGCCGGACACTTTTCATGCGAGGATAAGGATACCTCATTGAATTTAAGTATTTACTAGCATTATTGTGTACAAAGCGAAGTCCCGGAAAAATGGGATATAAGGCCAATGTACGGGTTTTTTGAGCCTTTGTCCGTCCTTTCTTCCTTCTTTCACAAAATATTATTCAAATTACTAACTGTCAACAATTTTAATCCACGAGGTCCAATTACTTAATTAGGTACCTACCTAATTACTCGTAAGTATGATTTTATTTCACTAGGTTTTTATTCGGTTCTTCCCCACATACCGCTGCGTTGCAAATTGATGAAATTGGTATTGAATAATCTCAGTTAGGTATGCACCTATCTTCCTATTAATGCATTATTGTATGAAGGAGGTTAACAAACACTTTATCTTATCTGCTTGATCTGGGCATTCAGGTCACTAAGTTTAGTCACAGATTGTGTGGCAAGTCCACGCACGAGGGCACTATAATACTGCTTATCTAATGCCACTATTTACTATCTATTTTCTGATGTAAATCGGACAGTGTCGCAAAAATATAAGTAGCAACAAAATCGTTTAGCTTTTGATGGACAGCTTCCCATCCCGTTGCATCTTCATGTACACTCAATGAATTGGAACCCTAGGCCAATATGGAAACATTGCAAAATGACAAGTAGTAATACATCTCTTACATACTTATTTATAACGTCACTTTGACATAGTCCTTGAGTAGCCTATAGGGTTCCAATTGGTTGACTGTACCTAAACTTATGTTATGTCAAAACAAGACCGATTACGACTTGCTTTGTAAAAAGGTATCAGTGTGCTTTCCTCTTACCTGCCTGTTAGCCATTTAGTCTGCATTCTATGATCTTGATCTATATACACGAACTTATTAAATACCCATTAGCCATTAGTTATTCCATAATGCAAGTAAACGAGAACTGTAATTTCGTGACAGATCTCCTGTAGTACCTAAATATTATTAAAACCTACATATCGGCCACCTATTATTACTTACAATCAACGAATCAAAAATATACGCGGTGCGTCCTCAATCCTCGGCTTCCTGCTCTAACCAATAAATAATTTACAGTTTTCTTACTGGAAACGTGCAGTTTTAATAGGCGGCAAATTTGGGTCGACTTGGAACTCAAGAGTAGATAGTTTTGTTTATCTATTTATGTTTGCTAAATGTTTTAACGACTAATTCTTATGCATTGAATGATATAATCGTTTGAAGATGTTCATAACTGATATTACGACGAAATTTGCTATACTTAGGTAAATTCTAATAATTTTCGGGCGGCTGCCGCTAAGGGACGACGTTTGTAGATCTAATAATCTTATCTATACTTAATATAAATTTATATGTTAGGTAATTAAAAAGTTAATCCATAACAATAACAATAGATGTGTTATGGAAGAGCGGGGTCTCCTGAATGAACCATGCCATTGCACCTATTGTAAAACCTATACTTTGAAAGAACAAATATTTTCATTAAATAACTACTAGTTTATTCATAATAACTTTTTTATTTAAATACTATTTTGAGTTTAGCTGGCCAATTCACGCAAGTACCTATGCTCGTTTGCTTGATAATAATTATCATAAACTTCGTATTTTTTTTTTTTTTTGAGGATCTATCGCCCATGTTTAGCAATTATTTTATATACCGTTAACAATTGGGAGTACCTATAGCGTATTATATAGTGTGTTAACATTATACTGGCTTTTATTGAAACCGGGGAATGCGATGCAGATTTTTAGCCGAAGCGTGAACATTATTCGCTTCAAAATGCTAATTTTGAAAGTCATTAACTTTATAAGAAAAGTTAATTGAGAAGCAATGTAGTTAAAACTAAATCGTTAATTTACACTTGACAATGTCAGATCGCAGCCACTCTCAACGTTTGACAACTAAGCAGTAGATAAGTACACGAGGACACGAGTTACATTGATCGTTCGGAGGAAATGAAATTAATAGTACAGTCAATTTAATTATTTGTCGTAAGGTATACACACGCCGGCAATGAAAACGGGTCAGTTGTTTTTTTTTTCATAGAAAATAATGCAAACATGGAGATTTCATATACATATTTTTTAAAAATATTTATAGTGTAGGTAAAATCTATTTTTAAATCAGATTGTATTGGAAATTCCCTAAATTTATAAATAAACCCAAAAAACTTTAAAATTGTCGTTAGGTCTGTTTGTATCGACAAAAATGTAGACCGTTTAAAAAAAACACCTAAAATGTATGATAAATCGAGTTTTTTAATCATGAGTTGCTATTTTTATATCTACGGAGTCATCTGACGATAAAGTTCCGTGTTTTTCGGATCGGGTGAAAACTTCAGGGAAATTCCAATACAATCTGATGTTAAAAACGGTTCCACTTGTGTAATAAATATTTGTAATCAGCATGTTTCCAGTATTTTCTATGAAAAAATCCACCTGACCCGTATTCATTGACCGGGAGTGTATTAGGGTAATAAATGTTAATATTTGAAAACGGTTCCGAGTAATGCGTATTTTTTACCCATTTTCGTAAAAGCCCGGGTCATAGTAACACACTGTATAGGTAATCCAAGTCCTTACTCGCGGCGCGAGTAGGTAATCGTCTGGTGCTAAGTTTTTTATGGAACACCAATATAATTACAAAGTTTTTCTTAAGTTGTAGTTCGATTGGCCTGGTACAAACTTTTCTGTCCAAAAACGGTTTTAACGTAGGAACTCTACCATTGTTTATAAAGCTCTTGCGTAGGTATCGAACTTTGACATCACAATAATATGGATTTATTTCTAATTTATATTTTAGTATAACCGGAATTATTTTAGGAATCGGAAAAGACGAATCCTACAGAGGATTTAACTATCGAAATGAGTAGGTACTTATATCTAAATCGAATGTGTTAAACACTTACGTCATGATACACGCTTAGGCACACACCCTTCACGCTAAAAAGTTATTTTCTCCGTCCCGGGAATGCAACATAAAGCATAACAACGTTTTTGTTTTAAATAAGTAATTGCTCCACAAAGGGCACTGTTGCACTTTTCTTAGAAAATGCAACTTTTTAACGAAGTGCCTGAACAGGAATTTGTTGATAAGTAGGTACTTAGGTAGGTACCAAGTCGGTAAACTTTATCCAGAAGCAAAAAATAAGAAGAAATAATGAGCAGATTTACTTTTTATTGTTTTTTTAATAGTTTGTTTTACAGCCTCGTCCAGTCACATGAAGTTATCCACGAAGACACATTTTTGGAATTAACCTTTCCATTGTATCGAACACTACCTACGTAGGTATGCAATTCAACTATTTTAAAAGCCACTATTTATGTTCGAGTTCTCAATTCATGTGTGAGAATTTGCATGCTCGTACTCGCCCTTTAATGAAGCGTCTTTGCACATTCACGAGTTATTTTCTACCTTATACCTATCAAGTTAAAGAATAAATTAGAGCTAATTAATCACAAGATAAACTATGAATGACTCGACATTGCAGTCACGTGGTAACCACATGAAAAGGTCGACACCCTTTGCTGGGATTCGTTTTTGCAGTCATTATATATCGTATTTACTTGATGTTAAGGGTGATTTTGATACAATAGTATAGTATGAGGTTATGCCATCGAGACAGACACAGCGGCGTTCCAGAAGTGAATTTTAATCATAAGATTCTGAAGTACGCGATCTTTGTTAATGTATGGGCATTGTTCAATTGAATTCGTTAAGGAGCATTGCATCAGATAAATACACCCATTATGTTAATATTTTATGTATTTATATGATTGTCCATTATTTCAATGACTTCACCCCTATTCTTAATTTGAAGAGGTTAGGTTAGGTTATTATTTGGCGAACGTAGGTACTAAACAACTGAAATTATTTGTGAGGGGTATGTTTATTCATTGTGCATCTAGTGAGGTATTACGGAATTACTAACGAGTCTGTTAGAAGCCCGATGCTAGGCGTAATCCGCTTACCGACTATGATGCATTATGATGCATACAATATTTATTTTTTCATCACAGTTGCGAGCAAAAAATTAGTTTTAAGACAAAATAATATTAAATAACTCACAAACTCCAGTTTTTTCTTTCATGAAGGTGTTTCTTTCCACCATGTGGTTTATGAGAGAGCAGATAGTTTTAAAGTATTAAACAGGCTGTATAAAAATAAAACAGTAGGTAATAAAATAAACAGATTGCTAGTATATCTAGTTTCGGTTGCGGGTGGCAGGCGGCGCCGGCAGCTGCAGCCGCGCAGCCAGCTCCGCGGGCACGTCCAGGTAGCTGTGCTCGAGGCCCACGGTGAGGATGAGCGCTCGCAGCCGCTCCACCGCCACCGCGTCGCCGGCTGCAGACCACACCGTCACCGAGGAGCCCAGGGCGCGTGTCTCCCGCAGCAGGTCGAGGATCACCGGCTGGCTGTTGGACGCGAGACCGGCGCGGACCTGAATCACCAATTTAGCTGTCAAACCAACTTTGGCAATACAGCAACAAATCGCTATATCCACTCATTGCCATAGATATAAAATAAAAACGTAATATACAGCGTGTATATTTGATATAACCGCAAACTTTAGGGGGTCTTAGCATACGCACTAATTAATATATTTATCGCAAAGTTATTTAAAAAAACCGGCCAAGTGCGAGTCGGACTCGCGCGCGAAGGGTTCCGTACCATTAGCAATTTATTATTAAAAAAATACAGTTAAATCAACGTACCTCAAAAACTATAGGAGATATTTTAATCAAACCAAAAATCGTTGATAGAGTTTATTAATGTGCATAACATATATTTTTTTCAGAATTTTATATTGCGTAGTTTAAAAAATAGAGGGGGGGGGACACATTTTTCAGACTTTGAGAGCTGATATCTCGAAAACGATTTGCTTAAATAAAAATTAGATGTATAAACCTTCATATCATTTTCAAAGACCTTTCTATTAATACCCCACACGCTTATATACAACTAAAAAAAAAATTCTATCCCTCAGTTACATGTATGGAGGGCCCCCACCCCAATGGTTTTTTTTACAATTTAGTATCATAATCCTGTAGCGGTTTATACAACACATATCCTTATCAAATTTCGTTACTGTAGCATTTATAGTTTCCGAGTAAATCGGCTGTGACAGACGGACAGACGGACAGACGGACAGACGGACATGACGAATCTATAAGGGTTCCGTTTTTGCCATTTTGGCTACGGAACCCTAAAAAGCAAACTTTTTTCTTTCATATAAAATAATTCAGCACGCAATGTAAAGCTTTGTTGTTGTTTGTTGACAATAAACATCGTAATGACACAACTGTCACTAGTGATAAGTGTACGCCGTACATTGCTGCTCAAAATAAAATAAAAAATTAATTACGCCATGGTAGTTAACGCTAAATTAATAATTGTCATAAAATTTTGACTATAATACTCAAATCTACATCTGGCTACAATATGCGGCTATATTTCATATACACACTGTATACCTATTTAAACGTCATTGCTCATTGCACTTCAATCGCTTGTTAAGCTTAATATTATGTAACACTACCTACTTAAACTAATAGCAGTTATTGTAGTGCCTATCTTAGGTTGGTATAAGTACCTACATTGTTTATATTGTTTATGTATTTAGTTTTCAGTGTGGTTAATATTGAGTACATTAATGAACCGCCAGGTCTATTTATACGTATTTATCTCTTACTTGTATACTTATAGTGACTGTAATGATGTAACTGTTCTGGTTCTCAGTAAAATAAAATAAAATCAAATGCTTCATGCAACTGTGGTTGCGAGCTGTCAATCTTATTTGTATGTAAAATCGGAGTGGTTGTCAAATACAAAGCAAGTGGATAGGCATCTCTTTTTGAGTCAATCACATTAGGGTAATAAAAGAGACGGTATGATTCGCTCTCTCTGTGTCTTAAGTGAGTAAAAGCCTAGCCAAACAAACTATAGATATATTTTACAAACCGTCATCATTGTCATCAAACACTTTACTGCGATCGCCAACCGCTTGACCAGCGTAGCGATTATGGACATTTACCTCCTAATGCGTCCATTCGCGTATTTAATACGAGAGGCCTAAGTCTAACAGGGGACTGAGGATAGGCAGATGCTGTGAAGTACGAACCATGTACCCAATCTACACTAAAACCCTTGTTTGTCTACACTAAAACTCTGTATGGAGTTGTCAAATACACAAAATGTTAAATTGTAATTTAACATTTTGTATCTAATATTTTCATCTCTGTGCGTATACGGATCAGAAGCACTGTTGTAGAAAGCCGTTTTATCCAACGAGGTTAATTGCCATTCTATTCTGAATCCAGCCTTTATATTGCCTAGAACCAAATCAATGCATGTAAGTATACCTACTCTGGACTGCTTTTGTTTAAACATAGCTGGAGTTGTAAACCGCCATGTTGTATGTCAATTCCTGACTACCGTGTACTACTTACACCATGGTCTAATTAATTTAATGTACTACCTATAACCACACTGCTGCTTAAAATACGGTGACCGGACGGAATACCAGTGGTGTGCAACTGTGCAGTAAGTATGACGTGTTTTATTGCATGGCCTCTAACACCGCTGCTATGACCGCTCCACGCCCCTTCACTATATGTATTGACATAACGTCAAAGGTCAAACACGCTACCTATTATCTTTATGAAGTGCATACGACAGCAATTCTATTGCGTGCTATTGCTAAAGTGTTTAAAATTATTCGTGGTAGACAGCCCCAAACGCAGATGCCAGGAATTTCAGGCTGACTTTTGATAATGTCAATGTTTCTTGTAAATGGTTAATTTTGAGTTAATTGTAATAGCCAGGCACTGCTGGGAATCCAACTTTATGATGTTAGGCGGCCTAACATTAGCAGATACCGAAGAATCCCAAGTTATAGTTTAAATTATTTCTGTTAATCGCATATTCTCCTCCACGAGACAGGCTACGCCTATTGCGGAGGTCAGTTCAATGTACAATTGACCTAATTTATATTGCCAAATAAACAATTTTATTTTATTTTATTTTTATTTTAATGCTACTCACAGGGAATGTGATAGTCTGGTTAACTTTAAGCGAGTTAACCATCCGCAGCATAGTCCCGATCTGCTCCCTCGTGTACTCCCCCTCGGTGATGTTGCCGCCGTACCGCGTGGTCCAGCCCACGGACAGCACGGCGCGCGGATGCCGGGACGCAAGCTTGATGAAGCGCTCGGGATCCAGCGGCTTGGTCGTTGCGGCCACCGGCCCCGGTAGGATGTCCGCGTTCAGCCACAGAGGGAACGTCACCTAAGGACAATGGTGGAAGCAATTACAGTTGGCGAGGGCATCACTGAATCAAAAAGTTAGATAAATCCTAAATGTGCTCTATTATATAATTTAGGAGTACGGGAGGTACCCGAAGAAAGTTTATTTTCTAGTTTTTATTCTACCACATTGTCGGTGTGATTAATATGTATACCTGTACCAAATTGCAGATATCTAGTACTAACCGCCACTTAGCTATGATGTTGAGTGACAGACGGACATGGCGAAACTATGTGTTCCATGTTTACTACGAAACCCTAAAAAATAATTAAAGTGCGTCAACTATAAACCCGCTGATAATCATACTTTTATTATAGGTAGATGCATAAATTATATAAAAAGATCTTTCGCGCCGCATTCAGATCAAACGTTGGTCTTAATCTAGTATCCGGCAGAAGAAAGCTGTAACAGTAAAATGGGACGTAAATCTGTTACACCCTTCTTCTTTTGGGCGGCGTTAATACGCGGAAGCTGCGCCGGCGCACATGTGGGCATTCCAGTGCGTCGCCTTCCATTGGTATGAACTGGTAATAATAATGAATGTCCCACTGTTTCCCACTGTTGGGCAAAAGGGCACGTGCTTTTACGTGATAGCTAGATCTATTCACGGACAAAGTAGGATAATTATCTACAACTTTATAGGTACCTAGTGTAGGATTTCATAGTCAACGACTAAGATCAGTGATCTTTAGTACGTCTTGACCTCCATATTTTGATATATTAACAAGGATCGGACAAACGCCCATCATTTTGAAAACTCAATCCTGTGCCGTATGGTAGAGACTTACTAATCTTATGATGTTAACATATTTTATTAATTTAAGATATTTATTCATTTATTTAAGATATTTTTTAATAATATATACGAACACAAAGTATCTATTTAGGTGATCACAACTACTTACCTATTTCTTAGATAATTAACACACCATAATTGTTCGAAACGTCGTTACAACGTTAATGAATATACGCGATATAATTCGTTTAAATCGTTTTATTTCATAAATAAGTAACTATCACGGTAACCGAAGAAGATAATTAATATAATTATACACTCATTAGATCAAAATTCAATATCAAAAATTCTAAGTCGTTTATTTGTCATAAATTCACAATCAGTACGCTTAGCACATGATTGGTACGTCAGTTTGTCGCCGCGAGATAGATTTTCCATCTCTTAC
The DNA here is from genome assembly GCA_025490895.1 of Thaumatotibia leucotreta. NCBI lineage: Eukaryota > Metazoa > Arthropoda > Insecta > Lepidoptera > Tortricidae > Thaumatotibia > Thaumatotibia leucotreta. Next base: position 79,010 of record JALPQI010004279.1, read on the forward strand.
TAACTATATGAATAAACGAGGGATGGATAGTCTATCTCGCGGCGACATATTGTCGCACTAATCCTGTGCTAAGCCTACAGGGTAGGTACATAAAAGTAAGAAGGAGGTGGGATCTCCTAAATAGATACTTTGTGATAGTGATATTAAAAAAATATCTTATAAAATAAAATATATTAACATCATAAGATAAGGAGGAAGAGAAGTTATTTTTTCGAAATGACGGGCGTTTGTCTTGTCCTTGTATATTAAGCAGTTAATATCAGCTTGCCTTGCCGGATTCTGATACATATGACAAAAGTCTAATTTGTTTTTATAATGTAAAAATTAATCCCATTCAAATTCAAGCTTTAATTTTGTATTAGTGGCGACTGGCGACACGGCCACGCTCGATGAAAACTTCAAGGACATCAAAGATTAATAGATAACTGAAAGGTATTTAAAGTACCTACTATGACTCTTGATCTTGATAGGTATGAATATCAATCCCTACGACAATAAGCACGGTAAAATGGAAAAATATGTATAGATACTACCTAGAATACAATGACGGGTCCGTTAGTTAAACTTTTACCTAGTTATTTTCTTGTCCGTTTACATCACCCATTTCAAATAGAAGTCCGATCAAAAATTTCTCACGGATGTGCGTCATCCTGGCTTATCCCTATTCGCAAAGAGCCATCCATTAATTTAATCTTCAGTGTGCATACTCGTG